>CAJHQP010000626.1:0-168319 GCA_905132765.1 Moricandia arvensis | reverse complement strand
GTCCAATTCAAGATCAGTCCAATCCATTCCATTTAAGATGTCAGCATTGGGTTTTGGCTAAGTTCTCCCCGCTCGACCAGCTGCTTATCGGCATGGAACGTTGTGAGTTGGTTTGTTTGAATTCCACTTGGAATTTAGGATAATTTATGGTTAGGTTTGAGTTCCGCTTGGAACTTAGGATATATCGAGTATTCATATAGAATATAATGCTCACTTTATTGCATGATAGATTTCATTGGGTTATTTATTGAACTGGACTCAGTTTCGGACGGGCTAAGCTGAGATGAAATTAAGACTGAGTTAATAACCTAACTAGGACTAGGGTGCATCTTGTTTTATATTCTTGCGTGTTGATATGATTGAATGTAGGTTCCTGATATCTTTAAAGATATTTTTGTAGCACGTGGCCGAACTGTATGGGTAATAGTTTGATTGAGTAGATTGCTTGTTAGATTAATTAAATGCATGCTTGTTTAGTTAATCTTGTTGATTGAGGTTTGTCAGCTCTGGGTAAGGGAGTCACTAACTGGTTGAATTGTTTATTTATGATATTGTTGTTTAGTTGATTAAATGTTAGTACTAGGGATCCTAGGCCATATAGGACGGATTAATGGTACTAGTTGTTAGTTTTGTAGAGTTGAGAGTCTAGTTAGGATCTGGAATTTTAGCCTTAGGTTTGGTTCTGGATAGTGTTTGTGTCCAGTGTGTGCGTAACCCACCCATGCTAGTCATGTTTAGGGGTTGTTAGTGTTTCGTCGCCTCGAGTTGATGAGCATATAGAAGATATGGATTCAGGGACAAAATCCTCTTAAGTGGGGGAGAGTTGTAACAACCCGCTCCTGGAGTATTTTTATTTTGGAAATTATATCTTCGGTGAGAGGTTTAATTGTACGGGAACAATATTTTGTTTCTAAGTGTTGGAACAGAGTATTCAATATCAAAGGAATACGAAGATGATTTTTTTCTAAGTATCAAATGTTCGTTGTTACACAAAACGTTTTGGACTTAGACTATGTATTGATAAACTGATCATAGAGCGACCAAGTCTAAGTAAAGGAATAACAGACTATAAATATAACTAAGAAACATTTGGACAGTGGAGAATGTGGGTTCCAAGTAAGGTAAGTTTGATTGGGTATCAGTGGCGGGACTGTACGAAAGAAAGGTCAGGTCTGCAGGAGTCATATAAGAAAATAAGTATATTCTTTGAAACTTAAGGGCAAAGTCTGACCAAGCCAAATAAGGAAAGAGCACTAAATGCCCGGCTTGGTGAGAAAGTCCAGAAAGTAGTATAAAAAGAGAGCTTCAACTCTCATTCCTACTCACAATTCAAAAAATGAGCCTAAAGTGAAGTCAGAGCATAAACGAGCTTTTGGAGAGAGGAGCTCGAGAAGGATGATCGAACGAGGAGGAGAAAAGAAGTGTTCGCTGAAAAAACACTAGAAAGTTCAGAGTCTTCGAATCCTTGAGATAAAACTAAGGTGAGGATGTGATTCGTGGCAACTCGATAGCATAGATATTAGTAAATTAGATTCGGATATGCTAGGATGTATGAATGAATTTTGTGTTATATGGAATGTTCGTTCTTCATTCTTTGAAGTAATCTCCAGGGACCTAAGAACGTTGTTCGCGTTTGTGGGAACTGAAATTCAAACTGTTATTTCCGTAATCGAAGGAAAGCTAAGAAACCTTAACTTTCCTTGAGGTCCTCAGTTTCAGATGAGCCTACGACAAGTAATCCGATTATGAGTAACAAAACGCGAGATAATCGAATACGAATTTGCAAGTAAATATAAAGATCTTATTGAATCATTTTGGCGTAATAACATTTCAAAGATACAACAGGTTTTAGAGAGCTTCGGATGTAAGAGTTGTTGGCGAGTTTCCTAGTTCTAACAACCTATCCTCTAAACCTAGTTTGAGTCGCAGCTCTATAAAAAAACGAAATTGCTAAAATCTTTCTAAGTGCTAAATTTGCTTAGAATTTTCTCCTGTGTGTGTCCCTTCGCCTTGGCCTCTCTTATATATCCTTCATAGGTCTGTCATCTTTCCTTTTCTGCCCCTGATTTGAGTCTATCTTTCTGTGGAAATATTCCATATCTTCCATGATTATCTGGAAACTTAGCATTTATCTTCTTTTCCATTTATCTTCTACGGAAATTAGGTAAACCGTCATTTTAATCGGCCTCATTCTCTTCCGAATTCGTAAATGGCCCTTCGTTGCGTTTTAAAACTTTTTGGGCCATTTTGTGACTTACAGCGTTTTTACGATTTCTTTCGGAGAAATCACTTTTTATACGACGTTGGTTTCCGTACCGTTGGTTCCGAAAAATAATAAAACAGTTCGTATAGTCGAGATAACATTGGTGTTAAGTTAATCGTTATCATTTTATACCATTGATTTGAAGGTTTTTATGGGAAGACAAGTCATTCTATTTTTATCGCAAGACAAACGAGAATCAGTACGGTAAATAGACGAAGGAGAGTGACAAAGCGAAGATGGTCTCGTTTACCGTAAGGGATGAGACATAGCTCATGTCTTGTTGCCCACGGGCAACGAGACTTTGAGCCGTTTATTCTTCCCGCTTGTGACGAGACATTGAGTCGAACAGGACCATTAGGTGCTCGGACAAATTAGTTTCTCGTTTTCTTTTACTTGAAAGAGAGAAAACCTTCCCATGGTAATTTTAGAACATTAATTTCGTCGTAACTGATTTTGACCGCAACAGCTTTCTTAGGGTATGGCATGCTAGATTGTGTGTATTTATAGTAAAATGGATGGGAATGTTTATGTGAAAACCTAGGATTTTATCTTAAAATTATTGGCTTGTTAAAATAAAAATGTTAAGGGAACCGAATAAGATAGGAAGTACTTAAGAGAAGTACAAGATTAAGAAAATGATAGGAAATACGGAAACTATGTTTTGGCTTCAGGCCGTAAAAGGCAATACGATTGTTTTTGCCTTCAGGCCATATGTTGGCTTCGACCGTGATGGACATACATGGTTGAGTGGCTTCAAGCTGCATGAGTAACGAATGGGTCGAGTGCCTTAGGGCAGAGTATGATGGCTTAGGGGACAGTATATTTGGCTTTGGGCCATAAGTGTTTGGGGTCGATAATGAGTACAAGTGAAGTTAAAAGTCTAGCTAATCGAAACTGTTTAAGTGTAAGGATGGAATGAATTGTTAGGTTGCTAGAATGAAATTGAATGATAGGTTTCTATAATGGAATGTAATGCTTGGTTGCTAGAATGGAATGGAATACTAGGTTGCTAGATGTTACGGGTTGGATGTGGGCGATTTTGAGCATCCTCGCGGAGTACCTTTGTATACTAATGTCTCTTTTGTGATGCAGGTGACCAATGATTGTTTGGACCGGAGCGCGAGACTATGAAGACCATCAGAATTGGGTATTATGAACTTGGGGGATTTATGGGAGTTCTCTTATGAACCTTGATCTTATTATCTACGCTATTAAAACTCGTTTTATTAATAAAGATGCAGTGTTTTATTTTGTTTACTGAATTCGGTATTTTTTTACTAAGCAGTTTTACTTAGAGTTTTTCAAGGCCTTTCAAAGATTTCTGGGCTAGGGTGTTCCAATATGGTATCAGAGCAGGGTAGATCGGTCAGCTCCGTCATGGCTAGTCATTTTTCAAAAAAAGGATTTGTGGGAATGGGTGGAAAGTACTGATGGTCCAAGTCTCGCGCAAAAGTTAAGTGTTTATGGTTTATGTGAATGCATAATTGGAATTCTTAGCATGATGGCTAACAGAATTGCTGAATGTTCAGGTGTTAGTGTGAGCTAACTTAAGTATATCAATCTAGATGGCCAACACTAGGGGAATTGTGAGGATGGTCAGGAAGAATGTGAATGCGACGAATGTGGAGAACACCGGGGTCGATGGAAGAGAGAATGTTGTGCATGTTGATGGGGTTGCGGGGGATGCGCATACCGGTTTCTCTCCCATGGATGCGGAAATGGCCAACCTGATGCCGATGAAGCATGCATTCTTTATGGAGATGTTATAGCATCTTCAACTTCCGGGTACAGCCTTGGTTCAAGAGGGAGAGGGGCAAAGTGGGACCTACCAGACACCGCGGGCGCTCAGCTATTTCGACATGATGAACCAGATGAAAAAAACCCAAGACAGGGAAGTTTAGTGGTGGGTGCAAGATGATTAAAGCAGATGAGTGGAGGGGTCGTTTGGAGCGTAGCTTTATGTCGTTGCGCTGCCAAGGCGAGTACAAAAAAAGACCTCGCAGTCTTTTTCCTTGAAGGTTATGTGTATCAGTGGTGGGAAGGGGTGCTTCGAAGACACCTGAAAAGGGTACATGATTGGGACTCGTTCAAGGCCGATTTCACTATGAATTATTTTTTGATTGAGGCTCGAATCAAGCTAGAGACGTCCTTCCTGGAGCATCGTCAGGGGGCAAAATCAGTAC
This sequence comes from Moricandia arvensis, assembly GCA_905132765.1. Taxonomy (NCBI): domain Eukaryota; kingdom Viridiplantae; phylum Streptophyta; class Magnoliopsida; order Brassicales; family Brassicaceae; genus Moricandia; species Moricandia arvensis. The sequence goes on along the minus strand of CAJHQP010000626.1, from coordinate 163,873 downwards.
GTGAGTATGAGCATGAGTTCAACAGGCTGAAGAAGTATGCAGGAAGATAAATGGATGGTATAAACCCTAACTCATGACTATGATGGTGAATCAGGACTACGAACACAGTTGCAGAGTTGGTGGAAAAGGCAGCCTTGGTCGAAAGTGGGCTAGAGGAAGCAGCGAAGCAGGACCGTTCAAAGAGGAACCAAGCCGACGCTCAGCCAAGGCGCCCTGAGAGCCAAGCAGTTTGTTTACCACCATTGTGTAAGACGTGTGGAAAGGCACGCCGTGGAGAGTGTTGCCAAGGGACTGGTGCACGTTTCAAGTGTTGTAATACAGGCCATCAAGCCCGAGACTGTCCAGATGGTGGTCCCAAAAACTGTTTCAGGTGTGGTGGTCCAGGGCATTTTGCAAGAGAATGTACTGAAGTGGTTGATGGACAAAATAAGGGTCATGTCAGTGGAGAGAAGCCAGCGTGCGAGCCGCAACCAGTGGCTAAGACGCAGAATGTGGCACCAAGGGTGCACATGCTAGGAGTGGAGGATGCAGTGAACCCGATTGATGGTAAGCTTCATACTTTCACTTATCTACGTTATTACCTGAATAATAAATCTTAGCGTAGGAGATTCATGAATGGTTGTGTAGGGAAAATTAGTATTGGGGGAATTGAAACCCAAACCTTATTCGACTCTTGAGCTTTGCATTCCTTCGTACATCCTAAGGAGGGCGAGCGCTGGACGTCCAAGGCAGGACGCGAAGAAAGCACCAGAATTGTTCAAGCGGCGGGTGGTTTGATACTTAAATTGCAAGAAATATATCGGGACATGTCAATAAGGGTGGGCGATTTGGACATTCTAGGTGATCTGATCGTGTTGCCGGTTAAAGGGTACTAACCGATTCTTGGTAGTGATTGGATTGCCCAGTACCGACCTAACTTGGATTGTGAGAACTGCCAAGTAATCTTTACTCGAGAAGAAGAAGAGGTGGTATTTCAAGGGAAGAAGAAGGTGTTTAAGATTCCAATGGTATCAACATTAAGGGCAGAACGGATGGTCGAAAAGGATGTAAAGCGTTCTTGGCAACCATTACTATCGCGGGTACGGAGCAGGAAGTAGCATTGAGTGAAATTCGAATAGCCAAAGAGTTTGAGGACATGTTCCAAAAGCTCATTGGGTTATCACCACAACGAGACAAGCCGTTTACAATATAATTGGAACCTGGAACAACTCCAATATCCAAGGCTCCTTACCGCATGGCTCCGACGGAGATAGCTGAGTTTAAGAAACAGTTGGAGGAATTGCTAGAGAAAAGGTTCGTCTGGCCGAGCAGTTCACCGTGGGGACCTAGTGTTGTTTGTCAAGAAGAAAAACGGAAGCTCCTGAACCAAGTAACGATTAAGAATAAGTACATGTTACCTCTGATCGATGAATTACTAGATCAACTCAAAGGGGCATCATGTTTTTCCAAGATTGATTCGGCATCGGGTTATCATCAAATTCCCATTTCCGAGGGGGATGTGAGGAAGACAACATTCCGAATGAGGTATGTCCACTTCGACTTCGTGGTTATGCCATTGGGACTGACAAATGATCCAGCTGCTTTCTTGTAGCTAATGAACGGAGTGTTCCACGAATTTCTATATGCGTTTGTGATCATTTCAATGGATGCCGTATTTTTTGTTCTCAAGAAGCCTAGAGGAACACGAAGGGCACCTAAGGGTTGTAATGGAGAAGCTAAGAGGGCAGAAGTTGTTTGCTAAGCTAAGCAAGTGCAGTTTTTGGCAGAGACAGATTGGGTTCCTTTGCCACGTGGTCTCCAAAGAGGGAGTTGCAGCAGACCCCAAGAAGGTCGCCGCCATTGCAGATTGGCCAAGGTCGAGTACCCCAACAGAGATCAGGAGCTTTTTGGGATCTGCGGGGTACTATCGTTGATTCGTAAGAATCTTTGCAAGTTTAGCTAAGCGATTGACCAGATTGATGGGAAAAGAATGTGAAGTATTAATGGACAGTAAAATGTGGGCAAAGATTTGCGAACGTGAAGGAGAAACTGATCAGTACACTGGTGTAAGTACTTCCCCAGGCTGGACTGGCTTACGTGGTTTTCACTGATGCATCAAAGATGGGGCTGGATTGCGTCTTAATTCAAGAAGAGTGTGTGATCGCTTATGCGTCTCGACAGTTAAGGAAGCATGAGTAGAATTATCCCACTCATGATTTGTAAATGGCAGCGGTGGTGTTTGCACTTAAGATTTGGCGATCATACCGAAATGGAGAAAAAGTTCAAGTATTGACATACTATAAGAGCCTTAAGTACATTTTCACTTAGCCAGAGTTGAACCTAAGGGATTGAAGAATGATGGAAATGGTGGCTGATTATGATTTGGAGATAGCCATCACCCAGGAAAATCAAACTTGGTAGCTGATGCATTGAGTCGTCGAAAGGAGAGTTTCTCGGCGGAAAGGGAAGTAGGAGGGTTGATTTCGGTGCTGGGAATGTTGTGGGTTAATGTGTTGGTAGATGAGTCAGTTCATCTAGGAGAGGAAGCTGCATATTAAGCAGACCTACTTACAAAAATAAGATTAGCCCAAAGGGAGGATACGACGTTGTTAAGCTGATCGAGGATGGTGTTGTGGGGGTATTGGAAGACCAATAACGAGACATTGATGTTTAATGGGTGAGTTTGTGCTCTTAATGATAAGGATTTGAAGGAGAAAGTATTGAAAGAAGCGCACCAGTCTAAGTTCTCCATACACTCGGGTTCGGCGAAGTTGTATCATGATCTTAAGCGGTATTCTCAATTGCCAAGGATGAAAAGAGATGTAGCTGAATGGGCAGCCTAGTGTCCGACATGTCACTCTTTAAAAGTAAAGAATCAGGTTCCGAGTGGGTTGTTGCAGAGTTTAAAAATGCCTGAGTGGAAGTGGGATATGTTCACGATAAACTTTGTGTGCAGATTTCCAAAGACCAAGGGGTGTAAGGATTCCGTATGGTTGATATTTGACCGCTCAACTAAGTTGGGGAATTTTCTTCCGTTCCAAATTTTGGATGGTGTGGATAAATGCCTTGAACTCTACATGAGGGTGATTGTGAAACTTCATGGCATTCCTGTTAACATCGTGTCAGACCGAGATCCACGATCTGGTTCAATTTTTTTGTTGGCATTCCATAATGGTTTGGGAACCAAGGTGCACATGAGCACAGCATACCACCCGCAAAAAGATGGACAATCGAAGAAAACAATCAAATCGTTAGAGGACTTATTGAGGGCTTGTGTACTAGAGTGGGGGTAAGCTATCAGAGAAGCATTTACCACTAGCCGAGTTTGCGTACAAAAATAGTTATAACTCTAGTATCGGTATGTCGCCATATGAAATCTTGTATGGTCGTCTGTGTCGAACCCCCTTGTGTTGGATTGAAGTGGGGTAGGGACAAGATCTTTCACCAGGGATGATAAAGGCGACAACATAAAGGATTATGTTTTTCAAGGAGAAATGAAGGAGGGTCAAGGTCGCCAAAAGAGCTACACCTACAAGAGACGAAAAATAACTAAAATTCCAGGTGGGGAGATAGTTTACTTGAAGAGGGTGACATTTAAGGTGAAGGATAGAACTGGGAAGATGGGGAAGTTGCAACCGAGGTATATGGAACCGTTTAAGATCGTTGAACGGATTCGACCCGTGGCTGATCACTTGGAATTCCTTAAGGAGCATCATCTGTTCCATGATGTGTTCCATGTGTCTCAAATGAGGAAGGTGGTAAGAGATTCGACATTGATGGTGTCACAACCGCATGAGGATTTGGAATCTAGTTTGTCGACTCGTAGAATACCTTTAGCAGTGACAAGGCTTCCAGACGAGCAAGTTAGAAGGAAGAGAGTTCGTATGGTAAAAGTAGAGTGGGAGCGTGATGGGATACATGAGACTAACAAATAGTGTGCAAGCATGATGAGGGCTGAGTATCAAGAGCTGTTCTAGACCTATGTTGATACAAGCCTAGGCTGACAAAGGCTCTATGATCCTTTGCACAAGAGTGAGACTCATTCTAACACAAGGGTGGACCGTTTGACTGATCTAATCAACCAAAAGGATCCGAGAACAAGTAACTTTATGGAATGAAGTGCACCACACGAGGGATGGGAAAACTCGTGATACACCACAAACTCTCTAGGCCATGGAGGTACTGGTCTCGCAAGGAAAAGAGAAGGAGGCGAGTTCTTTGTTAAAGAGCTCTAAGGTTTTCATTTAGGAAAAGTTTTGTTTTATATCATGTGCAAAAACATACAAACTATTATAGGGGACTTATATAGACGTCCAATGCAGTGGCGCCTTTGAGGGTCTTTGAAACATGTATTACATAGTTTTGGACTAGTAGAAAACCCTATTAGCCATGCAAGCCAACTAGAAAGTTTGGGAATAAAATTCAAATAAAGGAGAAGGAAAAGGACATCAGCTGCAAAAATAAATCAAACCGTTGGAATATGAATTTAAATACTTACCTTCTTATCATTTTGACCGGTTGGATTAGTCCTTGAATCTTTCTAGATGAACTGATCTTCTATGCTGATTACCAGCAAGTTGCTATGGACTTGGTCCGGAATAAATGACCAAAGATCTTCACATGATGATTTAGTCTTCTTGGATGGTCCATCATTTTTCAAGTTTGGTTCTTGATCACCTTGTTCATCAGTTGGCTTAACCTCAGTTGGTTTAACCTGTACATGATCAAAACCAAACATCATCCTCTCATTAAACATGTGTTTAAGTATCTTAGCTCTTTGAATAGTCATGGGTCCTTTAACAAAATTGGCATGGACACTTCATGGGTTGCTTCTGGTTGGGATATCTTGTTTATCATGTCTTGGATGTCTTGCTCGGTTAGGTACGGCTTTTGTTCAGGTTGAATGTTCTCATCATTCCCTCTCTCTTCAAAATGTTTTGACCTCAACAATGGTTCATTTGCAAGGAAAGGAGACAAGTCAATGACATTGAAAGTTGAAGATACATACAACTCACCTGGGAGATCAAGACGGTAGGCATTGTTGTTGATTCTTTCAATCACTTGGAATGGCCCATCTCCTCTTGGCTTCATTTTGGAACTCCTCTGGCTTGGGAACCTCTCTTGTCTCATGTGTAACCAAACCCATTCCTTTGGTTCAAACACAACCTCTCGGCGACCCTTATTGGCATGCCTATTGTTGTGCTCATTTCTCTTCTCTAAGTTCTCCTGAACCTCTGGTCGAGTTCTTTGACATACTTAGCTTTGGTTTTTTCCAATCAGGCTAATGAATTCAGCTGGAGGTAATGGCTTGAGGTCCAAGGGTGTGGACGAATCAAACCCATAGGCAGCTTCAAATGGAGACATTTTGGTTATTGAATGTTGGGCCCGGTTGTATGCGAATTCTATAAAAGGGAATACACTCCACCCAGTTCTTCAAGCTCTGGAAAATTGTCAACCTAAGCAGTGTGGACAGTGTTTGATTGACTACTTCAGTCTGCCCATCCGTTTGGGGGTGGCAAGTAGTGGAGAATAAAAGCTTAGTTCCCAACTTCTTCCATAAGGTCCTCCAAAAGTGGCTAAGGAACTTGATGTCGCAGTCAGATACAATGGTCCTAGGTACGCCATGTAAGCGCACAACCTCCTTGAAAACAGATCAGCCGTCTTGGATGCATCATTCAACTTGTAACAAGGTATGAAGTGTGCCATCTTGGAAAACATGTCCACCCCCACAAAGATTGAATCCTTGTGTTGCACCTTTGGTAAGCCTAACACGAAATCCAAGGATAGATCCACCAAAGAAGCAGTAGGAATCGGGATTGTCATATATAGACCATGAGGTTTCACCTTGGACTTAGCCTTCTTGCAAGTTACACACCTTGCAAAACGGGACTCTACGGCCTTCTTGAGATGTGGCCAATAGAAGTGCTCTTTCACCACAGCCAAAATCTTCTCCACCCCAAAGTGTCCCATGAGCTTCTCGAGTGATTAAGTCTCTCAATGAGCACAGTGGAATGCACAATCTCCTCCCTTTGAACAGAAACCCTTCATGTAGGTAGAACTTCCCTTGTGGTAACTTGGTTCAACCAGAATAGATCTCAGCTAGATCCGGGTCTTCTCCATACAGATCCTTGATAAATTCAAATCCCATCACCTTATCTTCCATTGTGGAAATCAAGGCATATCTTTTTGAAAGAGCATCGGCGGCAATGTTATCTTTACCCTTCTTGTATTTGATGATGTAAGGAAAGGTCTCTATAAATTCCATTCAGCGAGCATGCCTCTTCTTGAGGTTTTTCTTACCCCTTAGATGCTTTAAAGTCTCATGGTCAGTATGAACCACCAATTCCTTGGACAGCAAGTAGTTTTGCCATGTCTCCAATACTCTCACTAGTGCATCTAGCTCCTTGTCATAGGTTGGATAGTTAAGTGTGGCTCCACTCAACTTCTCACTGAAATAAGCAACCGTTTTTCCCCGTTGAGTCAACATGGCCCCAATCCCAATCCTAGATGCATCGCCCTCCACTTCAAAAGTCTTGTTGAAGTCAGGAAAGAGTAAGACTAGTGCATGGATCAGACGATCCTTTAAGTTTGGAATGCCTCTTGTTGTGTCTTCTACCATGTGAACCCAATACTCTTCTTCAATAAAGTAGTGAGTGGTGCAGCTATACTGCTAAAGTCTTTAACAAAGCGCCTGTAGAAGCTTGCTAGACCATGGAAGCTCCGGGCTTGGCTGATGTTTGTGGGTTCTGGCCAGTCTTGGACCGCCTTCACCTTATCCTCATCTACCTGTAATCCATGTGAAATCACAACAAAACCTAGGAAGACAAGTTTATCAGTGCAGAACGTGCACTTCTTGAGGTTTGCATAAATCCCTTCTTGTCGAAGTATCTCTTGTAGTTGCTCAAGATGTGTCACATGTTCAAACAAACTTGTACTATAAATCAAAATATCATCAAAATAGACCACAACAAAATTACTGATGTATGGTCAAAGAATGTGGTTAATGAGGCGCATGAATGTACGACGGGCATTGGTGAGTCCAAATGGCATCACTAGCCATTCATAAAGACCTTGCTTGGTCTTAAAGACAGTCTTCCATTCATCACCCTCCTTCATTATCACCTGATGGTATCTACTCTTAAGGTCTATCTTAGATAAAATGGTGGCTCCACTTAACACATCTAACATGTCATCAAGGTGTGGTATGGGGTGCCTATACTTAATGGTGATGTTGTTTATGGCTCGTCAGTCTACACACATCCTCCATGTTCTATCCTTCTTGGGTACTAACAAAACGGGTACAACACAAGGACTAAAACTTTCCCTAACATATACCTTGTTTATTAAGTCATGGGCTTGTCTTTCTAACTCTTTGGTTTCCTCCGGGTTTACCCTATAGGCTGGTTTGTTTGGCAAGGCAGCTCCGGGTATGAAGTCTATTTGGTGTTCTAGGCCCCTAAGTGGTGGTAAACCGTGTGAGATCTCCTTTGGAAACACATCTTTTAACCTGTCAAGAAGCTTAGTAATCTCTGGATGAAGTATCAACTCATCAGAACCTACACTTCAAAGATCCTTAAATATCATTAGTAGCATTGTGTGTTTGGTGGATGTAGCCTTCCAGATATAGCCAGGCCTAATAAGAAAATCAGAATTAACAGATTTATCTTTCTCCTTAACCATTTGCAAATGTAATTCATGGACTTGTGCTGGTGTGAGAGATTCTAAGCTAATATTACGCTTATCATGCAAGTGTACATATTAAATCGACCATCATGCTTAGTTTCTCTATCCCATTGCCATGATCTACCTAAAAGGACATGTCCAGCTTGCATATGTACTACGTCACAAACCACTTCATCCTTATACTTACCAATGCTAAATGGAATGGTCACTTGTTCTTTAATTTGAAGTTCAACCTTATTATCTAGCCACCTTAGTCTATATAGATGAGGACGATTAGTCGTTTCTAGGCCAAGATTATCTACCATGTATGCACTAGCAACATTAGTTCAACACCCACCATCAATGATAAGATTATATACCTTGCCTCTGATGGTACATACCTTGCCTCTAATGGTACATCGGCTGTGGAATATGTTCTCTCTTTGGATGGTCTCATATGGTTGCACTTGGACACTAAGCAAACATCTGATCATCAAGCTTTCTCCAACGTCTGGATATTCAATTTCCCCAAATTCTTCTTGGAACTTCAGATCATCTTCATCATGGGACTCATATCCTCCCTCTTCAGTGAGCAACATGACCCTCTGTTTTGGACATTCTCTTGCCATATGTCCTCGGCCTTTACACTTCAAGCAGGTTATGACTCTGGAGCGTTGGGGGTTAGCATTCCTCCCTAGTTCTGCTCTGGTGCCCAAATTAATTCCCTTGCCTTTGTTAACTGGTTTAGGATAATTGCTACTGTTTTTGGTTGAACCCAAGTAGCTTGTGGTGTACTTCTGGTGGACGTTTTCTTGATATGTTGTACGGTCTTGAATGGCTAATTGGAAGAGGTCTTTGAAGATTAGGTAGTTTTGTCTCTCAACCTTGGTACTGATTCTGTCGTGTAACCAATCCACAAACTGAGCCATGATGGATTCTTCATCTTCATTGAGTCCAGGCCGGTTTCTCGAGCGCTTAAACTTCTTATAGTACTTTTCTACTGATTTAGTCCCTTGCATAAGGGTTATAAAACGCCTTTGCAAGTCTATGTGGAACTGTTTTGGGACAAACCGTTGGCGCATTAGATCCTTCATGTCTATCCAAGACTCAAGTGGCCTCAGTTGGTTTCTCCTCCAGTCTGTGGTTACTCTGTCCCGCTATATCAGTGCATTGTCAGTGGGTTGAGACACAGCAAGTGCTACTCTCTTTGGACCAGAATGGTTGTATTACTCAAAGATATGGTCCATTCTCTTCTCCCAATCACGATATGCTTCTGGATCCACCTTTCCAGAAAATATTGGTGCCTCTAGCTTGATGTGGTTTTGATATGGGTTCTGGTTAGTTTGTGCCCTTGGAGGTGGGCTGTAGTATTCCTCCTCTTCTTCCGCACAATCATCTTGAGCCTCATGCCTCCTTGGATTTGGTTGAGGATAGGGTCCGGGGTCATCTCTTGACATTGATCTCTAGTACTCGGTCCTGGGTTGTCATTGATATGAACTCCAGTCCTCCTTGGGGATGTCCCTGTTGGCAATGGATTGTTTTGGGCAGTTCCCAAATCAACTCGCCGAGTGGGTTTGGCTGTTGGCCTTTGCTCGATCCGGGTCAGCCTATCGCCCAAGTCTTGTCGGACTATACCAATGTCTTGTCTCACATACCTCATCTCGTCTTGTAGTTCATGTTTGGCTTGCGCCAGGGCTGATTGAACTTCATCTCCCATGGCTGCCATGCGACTTTTCCTAGCAAAGAAACGTTGAGCTTAAGGGTTTGGATGATAAAATATAAAAGATAGAACAAAGCAAATGGAAAATTGATGTGTATATATATGTTTTTAAAAATCTTAAGAAAATAAACAATCTAATAAGTTGAAAATCTTTTTTTATTAAGGTTTCGAAATTTAAACAAAGAAAAATAAAAAAGGATTAAGGCGATATTTTTATATGGGAATACTTGGTGCGGTGGTTGACCGAAAAGGTAGGTTTTTAAACCCTCGACCACAAAAAATTGAATAAACTTGATAACACATTTTTTTATGATTCTCTGAAAGTTAATTGATCTAAGGCACATTCCAACTCGACAGGATGATGAACACAACTTTTTTTTGTATGATTTATCATATGATTGTCTAATGCAAATGCGACAAAGACAATCGACTAGAGTAATGAGATGCGGCTAATGGAACTGTCAAACGAATGCAATAGGAATGTGGATGAAAACTACTTGATGCAGAATGCACAGATGATTCTTTGTTATGGTTTTCAATAGATTGATGCAAGAGAGAAACAAAATGAATGAAGAACAAACGATTTTTTGATTTTTTTTTCAGATTTGAGGAAGCAAAAACGAATGCAAGAAAGGACGTAAAAGGATAGAAAATACCTGGTGCTGAAGGAACTTCAGCTATAGTACCAGAAATGATACAAGATTAGGCTGGAAAAGGCTGTATGACCCTTGGCAAAAGAGTAAGACTCGATCTAACACAAGTGTGGACCGTTTCGACTGATCTAATTAACCAAAAGGATCCTAGAACAAGTAACTTGATGGAATTAAGTGCACCACACGAAGGATGGGAAGACTCGTGATGCAACACAAACTCTCTAGGCCGTGGAGGTACTGGTCTCACAAGGCAAAGAGAAGGAGACGAATATTTGTTAGAGAGCTCTAGGGTTTTTGTTTACAAAAAGGTTTTGTTTATATCTTGCGTAAAAAGATACAAACTGCTTATAGGAGACTTATATAGACGTCTGACATGGTGTGTTTTATTGTTCTAGAAGAGTATAAATATCCTAAACAATTAACTATAAAATTAACCCTAATCTTCGCACACAAATAATATTCTTGCCAAGAGAGATCAGGTGTAGTACTTAGGAATCAAATCCACAAAAAGCAATGGCACACAATAGATTTCTTATTTCTAAAGACTAAGCTAGGTGAATATATATATTAGTGGTAAACAATTAATTAAGGAAATATTATTATCAAGAAGTTGGGATGCAATATGGAAATATGCGGATTGCAAATATGAAAATATGCTAATAATGCAAATATGGAAATATGCTAATAAACTAACTAGATGCAAATGTAAGTATGCTAGATCTAGGGTTTCCAGCCTAAAGGATTATAGGGAATTGAAGCACCAAAATGTAAATATTCTAGAACTCAAATATTAACTATTTTGACCCTTTTAACTCCAACTCTTGTAAGGGAGCAAAAGGAAAGACCATCAATCGCCGGCTAATGCCTGATGTTGATCGACAGTGAAATAAAAAGGACGTGTGATCAAGATTTGATAGGTCCACCAGACTTACTAGACCAGCTCTCGCATGCGCCTAACATCCTAGTTCAATGAAGTCTATTATGGCATAGAACCTACTCTCGTAGTCGTCCATGTCCTACTTTCGAGATCCTAGTTAGCTACTCTAGAAGGCAAGCATGAAGCACAACTCAATTGATAGATATTAAATTAACCTAGCAATCCTACTTTTGGGCTAATCCATGATTGTTATCATTCAACCCTAAATCGAGTTGATAATTATTCAGTCATAATTAAACAAAGGACAATAGTCTAAATATAATACATAGATTGAATACTGGGGTTCCAATACAAATCTCCTTAAAGAGTTATAAATCTTCTTTCCTAAAAACCCTAAAACTATAATAGAAAACTAAAACTCATTGTGCACAAAACTCTACACTTCATGCACACATGCACGTCTCTATTCCTCAATACATAAGGCATAAATATAAAAACCCTAAAACTTAGTCAAAACTCACCAAGGGCATTTTTGTCATTTGTCTCTAACTTGGGCTTTGAATCGGCTGTCTGCTATTTGGACATTGATCAATGGCAAGTGTGCAACATCGATCTACCTTGGTCTTTTAACATCGGTCAACGCCAAGGTTCTGTTGTCGATCGACGACTGTCTTGTACTTCAACTCCTTAAAATGATCAGCTACAAATTCTTATCCTCTAAATTCTCCAAGGCTCTAAGTATCTCCATATATCTGCAAAACGTTCCTGGACCTGAAAACAATCTAAAACATAGCCTAGACACGCATTATAGACCCTAAATAAAGCCTATAACATGGCCTAAAACTGGCAATAAGTAGGCTATATCAATTCCCTCAGACTTAACCTTTTACTTGTCCTCAAGCAAACCAAGCCTGTAAAAGAGGTTTTGAAAAGCGGAGATTCAGATAATGTCTAAGTATAACTGTCACCCTACTTTGGTGCAACCACATCCTATCAAGTCAATCACAGAGAAACTTTATATACCCTATCCTAGTATAGCAACCATATCCATTCTACCAACAACTTAGCAAATACTAGTCTGACTCATCCCTTTGCTGATTTCATTTCTTTGCATAAAATAAAAGTTTAGGCTTTACCTTGGGAGTATCGATCAAAGGACACATTGACTCTTACCTCTGCAAGTATATGAACAACTAGGCACAAAGTCTTCTCTGATTTCTTTCTTCCCCCTTTTCTCTCTGAATCTGTTTAGATCTCAAATTTAATGGACAATGATGCTGATACAGTTCATCTTGCCATCTTATTTTCAATTCTTTTCTATTTTTTTATTATTTTTTTCTTTTCCTTTTTGGGAAAATTTGTAGGCAAATAGTAGGGTCATCGGTAATGTACCTACCCCTCGCTTCCAACAATGTGTGATTATTCCTCTGAATTAGAAAAGTGGGGTCATTGGTAATGTACCTACCCCTCTGCATCTCGGGAAGTCATTTCAATCTTTTAAGCTCTTAAGTAGATGTTAAAGAGAGAGAGAAAGGAACCAAATGTTCCATGACTTGTACCTACAGACCTTCGGAAGGGATATGATCTAGTGTATACAAAGCCCCAAAGCAAGCAGTTAATGTCAGGATTAGTTTGGAAATCAGCTTCGGTTCTTTCAAACTTTCTAAGCAAGTGTGATATAGTGGCATAGTGATCCACTTTGGCATATCTAGTAGTCTCCGCAAACAACCTTCTAAGAATGGTGCTAAAGTGTGGTTAGTCAATAATAAATCTTGATCATAGTCCTCTTCTTGACTCAATAAAACTTTTTGAAAAACTTATATATATATATATATATATATATTTATAGAGTAAATAAGGCTCAAAATAAATCAAATAACATTAGAAAACCTTCCCCAGACTTAAATTACACTGTCTCTAGTGTAATCCGTCCCAGATTGGTTAGGAAAAATTAAATCATAAGTAAATAGCTTAAGTAGAAAATTTGATACCACTCTCTGTAAGAGAGTGTCGGTCGATGGTAGGCATGAGGTGTCGATCGATGATCGCGATCCATTGTCGACTGATGGTGCCTCTATGGTGTCGATCGATGGTGGACTCAAACATTCTACAAAACAAAGTAAAACTCGAAATAAATAGTAGTATAACTAGAAACAAAGTAAAGACTTACTAAACAGTGGGTTGCCTCCCACTCACTTCTTGGTTATAGTCTTAAGCTCGACGTTGTGAATTTTCTGAATAGTATGGAGGTGGAACGACACTTGGAAAACAAGTGGCTACATCTTCTTTGCTCTTTTGAAATCATGTACCAATGAAGCTCCTCTTGCCTCATCTCTTCTGGTTTTCTCATTCCTAATAACCTCTCTAGCAACCTCCATTAAATGCATTCTCCTTTGTAGGTTCTCAATACTGCGTTGTACCATTCTGAGTTTGGCAGTTGTAGTCTCCAATTGCTGAAAAATATATTCCTTCATCAGGCTCTGAGAAAATGCAATCTCATCAAACCTATCTTCCAATTGTATTTATGCTGCGGTCGTCTGTCCGTTGGCTTCAGTGTTGATCGATGGCCTGAAGTTGCCGTCGATCGATGCTGGTCTATATGCCACAATTGCATGCTACCTCTGAACAGTATCCAAATCTTGCTTCATCTCATGCGTGTAGTCAAACCGGTGAGGCACTTGTCTATAGGATAGTAGACATCATCCAGCCTCTTGTAGAAATCATCCAGTGACATCTCCTGAGTTTTGTATATCTCATGCAAAATATCATCAATATCTGCTCTGCTGTATGTCCTTTGATTTTCATAGACATAGTGATCTTTGTTGTATGTTCTGGTAAATATATGTAGCTCTGCTCAAACATGTTAGCTCTCTCTAGAACTGCTCTGATGTCTTCAGCTTGCACATTCACTACTCTTTCGTCTGTAGCTAGTGCATTACCGTTCTCATCTCTGTAGATGCCATACTCATCTTTCTTTTCCCAATGAAAAAGTGTTTTGGCCTTAGCATCAAAAGCTCTCGTACCTTCCTCGAAACGCCAGTCGATCGATGGTGGTTTTATCCAATTGATCGATCGTTGACCTCCTGAATAATAGGCACTGGAAGGACAAAGTTTGTGTACTTCTAGAAAGGTACTGTCGATCGATGCTTGATGGATGCTGTCGATCGATCTAGGATGTTTGAAAATGTATGGAACATTACGAATCGTCTCGTTCTTCTACTCCTCAATGTCGATCGTTGCCGTCAGATGCGCGTCAATCGCCGCTGTCAGATGCGCGTCGATCGTCGCTGTCAGATGCGCGTTGATCGATGGCTGCTGTTGTTGTCCAAATAAATTACCAGATCCATTAGCCATAATAAGGGAATTTGCTACATCCTCCTTAGATGTATGTAGGATTCTCCCATAAAGAGCCCGTGCACGTCCCTCTGGGTCTCTAAAAATTCTGAACTCATCCGGTCTAAGATGACCAATATATGTATCTTCTGATCCAAGCTCATGTTCTGTTTCGTGTCTAATGTCGTTCGATGGCCAAGAGTTTCCGATGATCGATTCTCGATAACTAAATTGTTGACTGAAAAGGTTTCCAGCTCCATCATCCATGGAAAGTATATTCAGTACATCTTCCCTCGTGACATTTAGTAGTCTGCCATCCATAGCTCTTGCGTGACTGTCTGGATCTCTCATGATACCGAATTCATATGGTTGTAGATAACCATATTCCTTCTCGCGTTCTCCAGCTGACTCTAGTTCGGACTCTGTTTCTAGATCAGTATTGATCGATGGCGTATGGTTGCCGTCGATCGATGTTGATTTCCCGAGTCGATAGAAAGTTTGATAAACACCAGCCTCTTCCCTTGCAATACCATGGTACTCGATTATCTCCTCTTCTATGTAATATTCGTCGTACTCGAGGTAGAGTGGGTTGTCGATCGATAGCGATGGGTGGGTGTCGACCGATTGCGGAACTGCAAACACATTGATCGATTGTCTCGGCTGGGTATCGATCGATGCTCCATCTTCCGATTCTGTATTAAACTCATAATTGCAGAAGCATGTGGCCACAAGTTCTGCATCATTACACAATTCAATCAGAGTAGCCTTGCTCTTATTCTTGACAGGTTCATTGAAAATATTTTGATCAGTTAGAGATAGATACAACCTCTTTAATTTCATAACACAGATAGCTCCCACGGTAGCCATGAATCCTCTCCCAAGTAGTAGTGAAGAGTTCCAATCTATCCTGATTGCCATCATGTGGAAGTCTACTTAGACTAGGGTGTTGTTAATCTGTGCTGGAAGATCTTTTACCATCCCTCCTGAGTTCAGTTTTGAGCAGTCTACAAATGTGAAAGAATCATTGGAGGGTTCCACTTTCAGGTTCAGCTCCGCTGCATAGTTCTTGGCATAATGCTCACTGGTGATCCAATATCACAGAGGGAGTTGGGGTATTTGTTGCCCTTGATGAAGCATGGAACCACGAATTTCCCAGGATCACTTTTCTTCTTCAGACAGGTCCTATGTTTCATCTTCTTTCGGAGATGGTTGAACATGATCTCTATATTATCGTGTGTCTCCCTTGTTTCCCTGAAAAACATCCACAACCTTGTGAGTATAATAAGGTACATCAAAAGGAGTATCTAAAGGAATTTTGACGTGTCAGTATTTTGTTCCTCATCTTCTCTATCAAGATCCCTATATTTAAACGTGTCAGTATTCTGTTCTGAAACCGTTATGGTTGGATGCACAATAAAATTCGCAGTGAAGCTTGGCAGTCGAACCGTTTTCTCATCTGTCGATTGATGCTCAAGTCGCATTGTCGATCGATACCTCTATCTCTCTGTCGGTCGATTGTCTCGTGACGGTGTCGATCAACGTTAGTCACGAAGCTACTGATACTGCAGGAATCGTTTTCGATCGATGCTCATTGCTTGGTGTCGATCGACACCAATGCGAACTGCCAAATGATATGGAACTTTCTACACAAAAATCTCCATCTTAGAGCTTTTCCCTCTTAACTTCCTGTCATAAATCATCATCAATCAAAACAATGAAATGGTGCTTCTGTCCACCCTCTATTTTCGCCTTGATCATTTGACCTGCTGCATTGTCATGCAAGTTCCAGTTCTCATCCTGAGTCAATATTAAAGTCGAAACCATCGGAACTCGTCTACTTCTGTCGATCGATGCGGGTAAGTTGTTGTTGATCGTTGCTATGTGATCAGTGTCGGTCGATGTTCGAGTTATGATGTTGGTCGATGTTATCCGTAAAGAAGTGTTGGTCGACACAGTATAGGTGTTGTCGATCGATGCCTGTTGTCTTTCTTTGCGGATCGTACGTTCCAGTTTTTCGGGGTTAAAGAACAATAGTTCTTTTCATTTATTCCTCCTGGTGCTTCTTTGCATGTACCTGAAAAACAAAGGAAAAGAAAAATTAGTAACTTGAAAAGTAATAACAAACCAAGACTAAATCCTAAAAATTAAATCTAATGGCGATCAATGCTCCCCGGCAACGACACCAAATTTGACATGGTGTATTTTATTGTTCTAGTAGGGTATAAATATCCTAAACAATTAATTATCAAATTAACCCTATTCTTAACACACAAGTAATACTCTTGCCAAGAGAGATCATGTGAGTACTTAGGGATCAAATCCACAGAGAGCATTGACACACAATTGATTTCTTATTTCTAAAGACAAAGCTATGTGAATATATATATTAGTGGTGAACAATTAATTAAGGAAATATCCATTATCAAGAAGTAAGGATGCAATATGGAAATATGCTGATAATGCAAATATGGAATATGCTAATAATGCAAATATGGAAATATGCTATAAACTAACTAGATGTAAATGTAAGTATGTTGGATCTAGGGTTTCAAGCCTAATGGATTATACGGAATATGAAGCATGGAAATGTAAATATTCTAGAACTAAAGTATTAACTATTATGACCCTTTTAACTCCAACTCTCGTATGCAAGCAAAAGGAAAGACCATCGATCGAAGGCTAATGCCTGATGTCGATCGACGATGAAATCAGAAGAAAGTGTTAGTGAGATTTGATAAGTCCACCAAACTTATTAGACCAGCTCTCCCATGCGCCTTACAACCTAGTTCAATGGAGTATATTCTGGCACAGACCCTACTCTCGTAGTCGTCCATGTCTTATTTTCGATATCCTAGTTAGCTACTCTAGAATGAAAGCATAAAGCACAACTCAAATGATGGATATTAGCTTAACCTAGCAATCCTACTTTTGGGCTAATCCATGATTACTGTCATTAACCCTAAATCTAGTTGATAAGTACTCAGACATAATTAAAGAAAGGAAAATAGTCTGAATATAATGCATAGATAGAATACTTGAGTTCCAATACAAATCCCCCTAAGAAATTATGAATCTTCTCCCCTAAAAATCCTATAACTATAATAGAAAACTAAACCTCCTTGTGCACAAAACTCTGCACTTCATGCACACAGGCACGTCTCCCCTCCGCAATACATGTCATACTTATAAAAACCCTAAAACTTAGGTCAAAACTCGTCCAAGTCATTTTTGACATTTGTCTCTAACTTAGGCTTTGAATCAGCTGTCTGCGATTTGGACGTCGATAGATGGCAAGTCTAACGCATCGATCGACCTCGGTCTTTTAACACCGGCCGACGCCAAGGTTGTGTTGTTGATCGATGACTGTCTTGTACTTCGACTCCTTAAATGATCAGCTACGGATTCTTCTCCTCTAAATGCTCCAAAGGCTCCAAGTATCTCCATATATCTCTAAAATGTTCCTGGACCTTTAAATACTCCAAAACAAAGCCTATACACACATAATATACCCTAAATAGAGCCTATAACATGGCCTAAAACTGGTAATAAATAGGCTATATCAACGTCCAATGCAGTGGTGTTTTCGAGGGTCTTTTAAGAAACGTTTTACATAGTTTTGGACTAAAAAAACCTATTAGGCATGCAAGCCAACTGGAAAGTTTAGAAATAAAATTCAAATAAAAGAAAATGAAAAGCACCAATGCGGCAAAAACAAATCAAACTGTTGGAATATGAATTTAAATGCTTACATTCTTACCTTTTTGGCCAGTTTGATTAGTCATTGAATCTTGCTAGGTGAGCTGATCTTCTATGCTGATGACCAGAAAGTTTCTATGGACTTGGTCCAGAATGAATGGCCAAGGATCTTCACTTGATGATTTAGTCTTCTCGGATGGTTCATCATTCTTCAAGCTTGGTTCTTGATCAGCATGTTCATCAGTTGGCTTAACCTCAGTTGGTTTAACATGTACATGATCAAAAGCAAGCATCATGCTCTCATTAAAAATTGTGTTGAGTATCTTAGCTCGTTGTCTAGTCATGGGTCCTTTGAACACAATTGGCGGATAGTTATCGGGTTGCTTATGGTTGGGATATCTTGGTGATCATGTCTTGGATGTCTGTCTCGGTTCGGTCTGGCTTTGGTTCAGGTTGAATGTCCTCATCATAAGTTGATGAGCATATGGTAGACGCGGATTAGGGGAGGAATTCCTCTTTACTTGGGTGAGTTGTAATGACCCACTCCCAGAGTATTTTTATTTGTGAAATTATATCTTCGGTGAGAGGTTTGATTGTAAGGGGACAACATTTTTTCTAAGTATTGAAACACTGTATTCGATATGAAAGGAATAAGAATTTTATTTTTCTCCAAGTATCAAATGTTTTTTGTTAACCAAAACGTTTTCGACTTAGACTATGTATCGATAAACTGATCATAGAGCTAACAAGTCTAAGTAAGGGAATAACGGACTAGAAGTCTAAATAAGGAAAGTTCGAACAGTGAAGAATGCTGATTCCAAGTAAGGTATGTTTGATTGGGTATCAGTAGCGGGATCGTACGAAAGAAAGGGCGGATCTCCATGAGTCATATAATCAGAGAAGTGTGGAGATACTTTGAAACTTGAGCGCAAAGTTTAACCAAGCAAAATAAGGAAAGAGCACTAAATGCCCGACTTGGTGAGCAAGTCTAAAAAGTAGTATAAAAAAATAACTTCAGCTCTCATTCCTACACACAACTCAAAAACGAGCCTAAAGTGAAGTCAGAGCATGAATGAGATTTTGGAGAGAGGAGTTCAAGAAGGAGGATTGAACGAGGAGGAGCAAAGGAGTGTTCACCGGAAAAACGCTAGAAAGTTCAGAGTCTTCGAATTCGTGAGATTCAGGAAAGGTGAGGATGTGATTTGTGGAAACTTGATTGCATATATATATTAGCGAATGAGATCCAGATATGCTAGGATGTATGAATGAATGTTGTGTTATATGGAAAGTCTGTTCTTTGTTCTTCCAAGTAATCTTCAGGGACCGAAGAACGTTCTTGCGTTCTTAGGTTATGGCGTGCTAAATATTGGATGAGAATGTTTATGTAAAAAACATAGGATTTGATCTAAAAATGAAAGGCATGTTAAAAGAAAAATGTTAAGGGAATTGGATAACATATGAAGTAATTAAGGAAAGTACGAGAGTAAGAGAATGTTAGGAGATAAGGAAAGTATGTTTTGGCTTCGGACCGTAAAAGGTGATATGACTGTTTTTGGCTTTGGGACCTGATGTGGGGTTTTATATCACTCTCAAATTAACTCTATTTCCCACCTTTACTCTCTCAAATAAGAGATTCAGTATAGTACTTAGGGATCGAATCCACATAGACTCTAGGATTTCACAATAGACTTATTGCTGTCGAATTAAAGCTAGATAAATGATAATAATGATAATGATAATAATAATAATAATAATAATAATAATAATAATAATAATAATAAAAGTGATTTCAAGATTGATTTGGTTTGTCATGGTTAAATTAAGGGATTAGATGATAGGGCCTGATATTTACCACTATTTTGCCATGATATCAGTCCTATTTAGAGTTTATTATATGTGTTTAGAGTATGTTTTAGAGTATTTTCAAGTTCAGGTACGTTCTGGAGAACTTTGGTGATTATGGAGCTTTTAGAGATGCATAACTGCGCAGATGCTTCAGATAATTAGCTATGGATGGGGACCTTCCCATGGTGAGATTGAGATGATTTGTTGACAGAATATAGAGCTTTGATTATATGTACAATGCCACCGGTTTGAGGTCAATCAGGATCCTACAGCCAAAGTTATGCCCATTTTAATGGAGAGTGGTTTGTCTGCCTCGCGAGAGGAAACTGCCGAGAAGATGAATGAGTGTCGATCGAGAGCATAGCCTTTGTGTCGATCGATGGTGATCCCAGAAGACAGGCCCGACTTGTTTTATTGCCGACTTAAACCCAGAAGCCATCACAAACTATAAGAATGCCCTTGGACGACGTAAAACCCTTTTATGTGTTTCTATGCCATTGTTTAGGCAGCAAACTTTATTATATCTATTGTTCTAGGGTTAGGAGAGAAGGGAGGAACTCTTTCAGAGTTCTCCTGGAACTCTTTTTGTTCTTTATTTTATTTCTATTCTATATCTATTTCATCTATGATTTTTGTGACAAAGATCATGTCTGAGTAGATCTCTTGTTAGGTTTATGGTTTATTAATTGTATTGATGGATTAGCCAAACAATTGAATTGCTAGGGTAATTATTAGATCTATCAATAGAAATGTGTTTATTGCTTGTGTTTTAGAGTAGCTGACTAGAACCCTGATCATAAGATAGTTAAGCGCAAGCGAGAGCATGGTCTACTACCAAAATTAATCCTATTGACAATACAAGAAAATAAGGATATTGTGACAAAATATTTTGTTACAATAGACAAGAAATCGTAACAGTATAGACATTGTTACATTTTTGTTACTATTTTTTATTGGTTGCAATACATGTGTCACAAATTTTTTAGCATAATAAAAATGTCACAATATTTGTGACTAAAATATTTGTAACAAATTCATTACACATAGTTACGTTGTATTTTAGTAATAATACTATTATAATTTCTTACATATCATATCGTCTCAATCCGTCTTAATTGGTGACAATAATAATGTAGCAACTATGTCACTTGTAGTAACAGATCTATTGTCTCAAAATTATTAAAAACTTGATTCAGGATAATTAATTTTAATAGTAACGAATCTATCGACTTATTCACTTTTTATTTTAATAGAAAACATAAATCCAATTTGTATAGATTAAAATATTTAATATAATTTATTATAATAAAATAACTAAAAATTACAATTAGAATCATATATAAAATTCAGTACATAAGAAAATAAAATTGACTTACCAATTAAAATTTGTTTTATATATTTAACAAACTTACAAGTTAAAATTGGTTAATAGAACTAAACCAATTTTGAAAAAAAAAACTAAATCTAATTGCTCATCATGTCATCTTTTCACCGCCTCCTCACTTGTTACGTTTCCATCAACCCTGCTGCTCCACACAGAAGTTCATCGCTTTCTGTCTAAAGCACCACTTTCTTCGTCTCCTCTTCTTACTGCATAAGCAAGGGCATTGGAGAAAGATTAAAGATTGCAGTGCCCCACTATAGTATCATCACTGTATTTATCTAAAATGTTTCAGTCTAAGAAGTAACCTGCATAAATGGAATAGGATAGTTTCAGTTGGGTATGAAGGAAACAAAATAAAATTAAGCTTTGTCCTAGAAATAATGTGAGAGAGAGAGAGAGTAAAGTCCGTCTTTGAAACTTTTGCCTTCTCCAATCTCTGATGAAACTGAAAGTTCTAGAAACAAACAAGAGTTGATTTAGTTAATTAAGTGAACTTATCGAATTAGGTCATAAAGCTTGACTCAAGAGACCATCGATCGACGCATGATCATTGACATCGATCGACGGTCATTCTGTGTCAACAAGCGAGAGATGAGACATCAGACTTAGTCAATAGATTAGACTCGCAGCGAGAGCTGGTCGTCTTTTACATTAGATATCAAGTTCAATGATTAATACCTTTAGCTTCTATCCTCTATAATCCACTTGCTTGAAACCCTAGATCTAGCTATATATTATTATTGTTTATTTACCAAACAATCAATGAGCTGCTATAGTTTATTTACTGCTTATTAATCTATTTGCCTAGCTTAATCGCGACTGTATTGATTTTATTGTGTGTCCACGCTCCTTGTGGATTCGATTTCTAAGTACTTCAATTTCACCTCTATTGCCAAGAGTAGTTTGTAGGGTTAATTTGATAGAGTTTGCATTGAAATACATAAAAACCCTCCTGTCAAATTTGGCGCCGTTTCGTGGGAGCGAGGATTCGCCATTAGACTCAATTTGTTTGACTTAGTCTAGGTATTTTTTCTATATTATTTTACTTACATAAATTTTTTTTTTGTGTTTCAGGTACATACATATTAGTACCAGGAAACAATGAAGACGGATATTTAGGTTCTTCAAAAAAGGAACCTGCTGATGCGCGCACGATCCATAAGTCTACGAGGGCAGTTGACACCCTCCAAGCAGTGATCACTAGCAAAGAGAAGCAAGCATCGATCGACACCAATACTTCACCGTCAACCTATACTAACATCATGACATCGATCGACACACACTTTTCCGTCGATCAATACTACATGCAGGAAGACAGAGAATGTTGAAGTGCTCATACTTGAAGCTGATGAGAATGGGATCTTACGAGACAAAGAAGGTTGTCCTCGCGATAGTATAGGACAATTGATTATTGCACAAGAAGCTGTGATCCCTGATGTTATTGCTTTTTCTGAGATAAATGACTTCACGCTGAGCCGTGAATGGTATTATTGGGAGCTCATAATTCTTTTCAGGGTTTGCCTCATGAAGATCTGAAGGAACTCATTGAATAACTTGTGGATCTAGTCTCAAGGAGCGAGTAGAATGAAGTGTCTGAATACCTCATGCTCTGCAAGATCTTCCCCTATTCTATCTCTGGGAATGCATTTAGCTGGTTTAGTCGACTGGAACCACGATCTCTGACTCGCTGGGATGATATTGAAAGAGCATTACTTTATGAATTTCTCGATCAAGCTGCAACAGCTCGAGAAAAATAGATCAACGATAAGTGGGACAAGATCCTTGAAATTTGGCAAATAAAGAAAGAAGATGAGGTTCCACGACAGCTTCTCGAGTACGTAGCAATGGATATTAAGTATCTTGGAGCAGAAAAAGATGATATTATCGATATGACCTCGGCCTCAGCATCGATCGACACTAACCCCGATTGTTGATCGATACTGCTCGACATCCACGAAAGATCGAGTTATCTTCAGGACATTGCAGACTCGACACTAGAGATCACCGATGTATCAAGTTGTTATCATGCTATGGATGCAAAAAGAAAAATCACCATCAAAGATCTCTTGGAGCCAAAGGATAAAGAATAATTTGGGGATTTTGATTGGAGAAAGAAAGCCACTACGGAGTTAGAAGAATGGTTTGAAGATATGCATCAGAACTCAGAGCAGAAGCTTGATGAAGATCATCACACTTTGAGAATAGATCTGGAAACTTCACCAAAACCTAGCATCGATCTGCACCCACCCGACTGCACTGATCGACACTACACAGCTGATATCGATCAACACTTATTATTGAACGAACCAGGTTACAGAATTGAGCTGGAACCAGTTGAGGAGAGAATGCACAAGTATGAAACCTCACACCTTTATGTCCCTGAAAATCTAAGACCACCTATCTGCAAAGAAGAAGCTGCTGGTTTTCACAAAAGAGCGAAGAGGGTACAAATGTATTCCATGCGGTGTTTCAGAGGTCGAATTTCCCATTCCACCAGATAAAAGTGTGCATCTGGGTTCCTACAATATGGTATTTGATGATCAAATGTATGCGGTAACTTCTCAGAAATGGTTGAGATATAGAAGTGACGTCGACAAAGGCCCAACAGAAGCAGTATCGATCGACACCAAAACTGCAGTATCGAACGATACCACCATTGGAGCATCGATCGAACACAACACTAGAGCGTCTATCGACACTCATCACCGATCAGAGCATAATGATTTTGAAGTGTTTCGTAATCCTTTTGATGGAGGCACCACGATATCATACAAGTCTGGAGGAAAGAAGAAGAGAAAAAAGGATCAACGAATGACCTCAGTTATCAATGATTCCCTACATTTAAGATGGTGTCAGAAAGTACATAGTGCGCAGCAGATGCTTCTCGCAGCCATTTTCAAAGCTTCGAGCACTTCTTATTGCTGAGATGATAGACAAAGGGGAAGAGTCTATGGAGGCTTTCACAAAAAGGGTGTTGAAGCTGAAGATATTAGATATTGAGAATTGTTTTGTAGCTAGTCCCCAATCTCATAAGAACTGAATCAGAACTCCAAAACATCAAGCTAAAGACTATAAACAAAAGCCGAGTGGGAGGCAACCCACTGTTTAGTAAGTTTTCAATTAGATTTTTTTTTAATTATATTAGTCTAATTTCAGATTTTATTTTATTATTACAGGTTTTCAAAAAAAAAACAAAATAAACCCGAGGAAGATAGTCTTCACAGATCATCGACCGACACTTAATCACTGTCAATCAACGAAGTAACCATAGTATTGATCGATCGCCACTTAACTGTGTCGATCCACGGTCATCATCAGCAAAGAGATATATCGTTTTTCCTTGTTAAATTTGGTCCTTATAATTTATTTTCTTCACCAATCTCAGATTGTATAACACTGGTGATAGTATTGTTGAAATCTCAGAGAGGCTTACTGATGTTGGGTTCTTTTTGAGTTTTATTTTCTATACTTATTCAAAAACAAAAAAAAACAAAAGGAGTCGAAACTTAAAGGTGTACCATCGATCGATTTTGAAGAATCAACATCGATCGACCAAGGAACATGACCATCGATCGACATCAACATCGTGACATTGATCGATACTTTTTTAAAGAGTCTTGTATCGGGTTTATTTCTTAAGCTATTTACTTATGATTTGATTTTTCCTAACCACTCTGAGACGGATTACACTAGGTACAATGTACTTTAAGTCTGGGGGAGGTTCCGTGATGCTATTTGATTTGTTTTGAGTCATATTTATTATATATATATATATATATATATATAAGTTTTTCAAAAGTTTTTATTGAGTAAGGAAGGGGACTATGATCAAGATTTATTATTAACTAACACACTTTAGCACCATTCTTAGAAGGTTGTTTGAAGAGATTACTAGAGATACCAAAGTGGATCATCTTGCCGCTATATCACACTTGCTTAGAAAGTTTGAAGGAACCAAAACTGATTTCCAACACAAATCCTGACACCATTTGCCTGCTTTTGGGCTTGGTATACACTGGATCGGATTCTTTCTGCAAGTTTGCAGATACAAGTCAATGTACCTTTGGTTCCCTTCTCTCTCTCTCTCTCTATCTCTCTCTCTCTTTAAAATCTACCTAAAAGCTAAAAGATTGAGATGATTTCTCAAGATGCAGAGGGGTAGGTACATTACCGATGACCTTATTATTCTAATTGCGTTGGGCATCATCTAGAGTTCTATTGGCGTAGTATATTGCATGCAACTTTTTGTCTTTCTTTTGCCCAAGTACTGCGCCTAGAGCGAAATAGCTAGCGTCGCACATAATTTCGAATGGTAGATCCCAGTCTGTTGCTTGGACAATAGGGGCATATAAGAGCACTGATATGATTTCTTTAAAGGCCTCGAGACATTCAGGTATAAAATCGAATTTCACCTCTTTGCACAGGAGCGCAATGAGTGGCGAGCAATTTTTCTAAATTCTTTTATGAATCTCCTATAGAATCCAGCGTGTCCTAAAAAGCTTCTAACGTCCTTGACATTAGCGGGTGGCGGGAATCTGATATAGCCTATTTATTACCAGTTTTACGCCATGTTCAAGGCTATATTTAGGGTCTAATATGTGTGTCTAGGATATTTTTAGAGTATTTACAGGTCCAGGGATGTTTTGGAGATAAATGGATATACTTAGAGCGTTTTTGGAGCATTTAGAGGAGAAGAATACGTAGCTGCTTATTCGAGGAGTCAAAGCACAAGCCTGTCGATCGACGACACAACCTTGGAATCGACCGATGACAAAAGACCAAGGTCGATCGATGTTGCACACTTGCCATCAATCGATGCCCAACTCGTAGATAGCCGACTGAAAAGCCCAAGTTCAGAGAACAAAAGACAACAATTCCCTAGGCGAGTTTTAACCCCGATTTTAGGGTTTTTATATTTATTCTCATGTACTGAGAGCAAGGAGAGTGTGCAAGTGCAAGTAAAAGCTTAGGCAAGGCTTGACACAACTCACAAAGTTATATAGTTTTAGGTTTTTTGGGGAGAAGATTCATAACTCCTTAGGGAGATTTGTATTGGAACCCTAGTATTTTCTCTATTCATTCTATTCAGACTATTGTTCTTTCTTTGATTATGTTTGAATAGTCATAAACTAGGTTTAGGGTTGAATGATAGCTTTCATAGATTAGCCCAAAAATAGGATTGCTAGTTAAGTTAATATCCATCAGTTGAGTTGTGCTTAATTATTGCATTCTAAAGTAGCTAACTAGGATCTCAAAGGTGGGACATGGACGACTATGAGAGTAGGTTCTATGCTAGAATAGACTCCATTGAACTAGGCTGTTAGGCGCATGCAAGATCTGGTCTTATATGTCGGGTGAACTTATCAAATATCGTTCACACTTCCTTCTGATTTCACAGTCGATCGACATTAGGCCTTAACCGTCAATCGACGGTCTTTCCTTTTGCTCGCATATGAGAATTGGAATTAAAAGGATCAGAATAGTTAATATTTGAGTCCTAGTATGTTTACAAATATGTTCTTCTTATCTAATATAATCCATTAAGCTTGAAACCCTAGATCTAGCATATTTACATTTGCATCAAGTTAGTTTATTAGAATAATTCCATATTTTCATTATTTCCATATTTTCATTATTAGCATATTTCCATATTGCATCTCTACTTTTTGATAAAGAATAATTTCTTAATCGATTGTTTTCCAACCAATACATATTCACCTAGCTTATCTTTAGAAATAAGAAATCTATTGTGTGCCATTGCTCTATGTGGACTCGATCCCTAAGTACTACACCCGATCTCTTTTGGCAAGATTATTATTTGTGTGTTAAAGACTAGGGTTAATTTGATTGTGATTTGTTTAGGATATTTATACCCTACTAGAACAACTAAAACACTCATGTCAAATTTGGCGCCGCTGCCGAGGAGCATTAATTGCCATTAGATTTAATTTATAGGATTTAGTCTACGTTTGTTAGTACATTCATATTACTAAAATTTTCTTTTCCTTGTTTTTCAAGTGCATGCAAAGACACACAAATGAGCAATAAAGGACAAGAACTACTATTCTCTGACCCGATAGAATTGAATGTACGATACGCAAAGAAAGACGACAAGCGTCGATCGAAAGCAACAACTCTGCATCGACCGGCACTTCTTTACGAAAAGCATCGACAGACATCAGACCTCGGACATCGACCGACACTGATCATATACCAATGATCGACATCATCTTATCCGCATCGATCGACATATGCAAACGAGATCAAATGGTTGTGACTTAAGTACTGATTAAGGACGATAACGGGAACCTGTATGACCAAGACGGTCATCGGCGTAATGCAGCAGGTCAAAATATCAAGGAGAAAATGGAAGCTGGACAGGTGCACCAGCTCAATGCACTAATTGATGATGATTTTTGGATAGAAGTGAAGAAAGAAAGGCTACAAGAGGAAATATACCATTCACAAAGACATCGATCGACACTGGTTACATCAAATCGATCGATGAAGCCTGTGGAGTTAGTAGAATCGGGAAAATTTTCGAACATCGTTCGACGCATCGATCGATGAAGCCTGTGGAGTTAGTAGAATCGGGAAAATTTTTGAACATCGTTTGACGCATCGATCTTGGAATCGATCAACGGTTCCCATCAGCAAAACGGGTTTCTTTTCCAAAAAAACGCAAGTGTGACAACTCCAGAGCAGAAAATGGGTACATCAGAGCTTATGATGGTTGATAAAACTACCAAGGATCATCCCAGGAAGAAACAAAGGAATGTTCTAGAGAAGAAAAGTGACCCATGAAACTTTGTGGTATCATGTCTGATCAAAAATCACAAGTTTCCCAATGCCCTCTGTGATATTGGATCATCGGTGAGCATCATACCCATAGCTATCGTAGAAAAAATGAATCTGAAAGTGGAGCCATCCTTCGATTTTTTCATCTTTTTGGATTGCTCCAGAGTGGATTCAGGAGATATTTGTAGAGATGTCCCACTGCAAATTCAGGATGTGTTAGTCCCGATAGACTTCCATGTAATGGATATCCAGATCAATTGGAATTCTTCCTTGTTACTTGGAAGAGCTTTCGTGGCTCCCGTGGGAGCTATCTGCGACATGAGGACAAACATGTTGTGTCTTTCCTTGATTGATCGTAATGTCTATTATGAAATTTATAAGAGTAAACATGCCCTTACGAAATTGTGTGATTATGCAGAATTTGGGGTCACATGCTTCTGCGATTATGACTTCGATGAAGAATCCGAGGATGGAGCATCGATCGAGACCCAGCCCAGACTATCGATCGACACGCTTGCAGTTCAGAAATCGGGCGAAACCCACCCTTTGTTATCGATCGACACTCACACTCCACGATCAACAACTACCACACAGATGGTGATTACAGCACAGCCCAAACCGAGTATGACGAAGACTACAGAGGAGAAGAGATGATTGAGTACCATGGTATTGCTATGGAAGAGGCTGGTATTTTTCATATTTCCCATCAATTCGGGAAATCGACATCAATCGACGGTAACCCTATGTCATCGATCGATACTGACCAAGGAGCAGCATCCGAAGTAGATTTAGCTACAGAACGTGAGAAAGAATATGGTTATCTACAACCCGACAAAATCGGTATTATGAGAGACCCAGACGGTCACGCAAGAGCTATGGATGGTAGACTACTTAATGTCACGCGGGAATATATTGTAGACATTCTTGCCATGGCTAATGGAGCTTGAAACCATTTCGCGCAACAGTCTAGTTATCGAGCATCGATCGACGGTCACCATACACCATCAATTGACATGCGTCCAATATGCGAAGGATGCGATGAAGATTACAGAGACGAAGAGAGATTGAATATCCCGGCTTGGTTTCAGAAGATGCAGGTTGGGTGATGAACGCGAGAGTGGATAATCCAGCATCGATCACAAGCTACTCATGGCCTTCGAATGACATCAGACGCGAACCAGAAAACATACATGGAGCATAAGAGACAGATATTGGTAA
The DNA here is from genome assembly GCA_905132765.1 of Moricandia arvensis. NCBI lineage: Eukaryota > Viridiplantae > Streptophyta > Magnoliopsida > Brassicales > Brassicaceae > Moricandia > Moricandia arvensis. Next base: position 134,708 of record CAJHQP010000626.1, on the reverse strand, counting down.
CCTTAGACCCGATGAGTTTGGAATTTTCAGAGACCCATAGGGACATGCACGAGTTCTTTGTGGGAGACTCCTACATTTATCCAATGAGGATGTAGCAGATGCCCTTATTATGGCTAATAGACTGTATAACATATTTAGACATCAGCAGCCATCGATCGACGCACACCGTTCAGCATCGATCGATATTGAGGAGCAGAGGCACGAGCTGATCCGTACTGATCCGGGTACTTTCAAGCCACCATCGATCGATATCACCATCCGGACATCGATCGATTGCCGTTTTGAGCAAGGTACAAGAGCTTTCGATACTGAAAGCAATAGATTTTCCACTCGGAAAAGAAAGATGAGTATGACATCAACGGAGATAAGAATGGTAATGCACGAGATACAAACGGAAGGGTAGTAAATGTGCAAGCTGAAGACATTAGAGCAGTTCTAGAGAGAGCTAATTTGTTTGAGCAGAGCTACATATGTTTACCAGAACATGCAGCAAGGATTGCTATGTCTAGGAAGGATCAACAAACATACATCAGAGAAGAGATTGATGATATTGTGAATGCGATCTACAGAACTCAAGATATGTCACTGGATGATTTTTACAACACTCTGGATATGTCTATTATCCTATAGACACCCGCCTCACCGGTTTGACTGCACGCATGGATGAGATGAACCAAGATTTGGATACTGTTCAGAGACAGCATGCGATTGAGGCAGACAACTGGAAAAAGATCGACGACAACACCAGAGCATCGATCGACACTGAAGACAACGGACATAAGACAGCAGCAGAAGTAAAATTGGAAGATAGGTTAGATGAGATTGCATTTTTTTCATAGCCTGATGAAGGAAGATGTTTCTCAGCAATTGGAAGATTTATCAGAGACTACAGCTGCCAGACTTAGAATGCTACAGCACAGTATTGAGAAACTATAAGAAGCAATGCATTCAATAGAATTTTTCAGAACAGCTACAAGGAATGAGAAAACCAGAAGAGATGAGGCAATAAGGAGCTTCATGAGTACATGGTTTCAAAAGTGCAATGAAGATGAGGACACTTATTTTCCAAGTGTTGATCCAAGTTCCTACTAGTCAGAGATTTAACAACGTTGAGCTAAAGACTATAACCAAGCGCTGAGTGGGAGGCAACCCACTGTTTAGTAAGCTTTTATTTCCTCTTTACTTATACTACTACTATTTTGAGCTTTACTTTGTTTTAGATAGACTGTTTGACTCACCATCGATCGAAACCATAGAGGCACCATCAGTCGACACTGGATCGCGACCATCGATTGACCATACACGCCTACCATCGATCGATACTCTTTTACAGAGTTTGGTATCGAGTTTTTCTACTTAATCTAATTACTTATATTTAAGTTTTCCTAACCAATCGGGGGCGGATTACACTGGGGACAATGTAATTTAAGTCTGGGGCAGGTTCGCTAATGCTATTTTGTTTTTGAGTTTTATTTTCTATATATATATATGTTTTTCAAAAAAAATTATTGACTCTAGAATGAGACTATGATCAAAATTTATTATTGACTAACCACACTTTAGCACCATTTTTCGAAAGTTATTGCAGAGATTCCAAAGTTGATCATCCTGCCACTATATCACACTTGCTTAGAAAGTTTGAAGGAACCGAATCTGATTTCCAACACTAGTCCTGACATTATTTGCTTGCTTTGGGATTTGGTATACACTGGATCGGATTCCTTCTGCAAGTCTGCAGGTACAAATCATTGCACCTTTGGTTCTCTTCTCTCTTTGTCTTCAGCATCTACCTAATAGCTTAAAAGATTGAGATGACTTCCCGAGATGCAGAGGGGTAGGTAAATTACCTATAACCCCATTATTCTAATTCGGAGGAACGTTCACACATTGTTCAAAGCGAGGGGTAGGTACATTACTAATGACCCCACTATTCGCCTACAACTTTTCCAAAAAAGAAAAAGAAAAGAAAAAAAAAGAAAAAAAGAAAAGAAAAGAAAAGAAGAAAAACAAGAGGAAAATCAAAAATGAGATAGCAAGATGGACTGTATCAGCATCATTGTCCATTAAGTTTGAGATCTAGAAATATTCAGAGAGAAAAGGGGGGAAGAAAGGAATCAGAGAAGACTTTGTGCCTAGTTGTTCAGATACTTGCAGAGGTAGAATCCATGTGTCTTTGATCGATACTCCCAAGGTAAAGCCTACCCTTTATTTTATGCAAGGAAATGAAATCGGTAGAGGAATGAATCATACTATTATTTGCTAAGTTGTTGGTAGACTGAATTTGGTTGCTATACTAGGATAGAGTTTATAAAGTTTCTTTGTGATTGACTTGATAGGATGTGGTTGCAACAAAGTAAGGTGACAGTTATACTTAGACATTATGTGAGTCTTTGCTTTTCAGAATCTCTTTCACAAGATTAATTTGCTTGAGGACAAGCAAAATGTTAAGTGTATGGGAGTTGATATAGCCTATTTATTACAAGTTTTAGGCCATGTTCTAGGCTCTATTTATGGTCTATTATGTGTGTCTAGGATATGTTCTAGAGTATTTACAGGTCCAGGGACGTTTTGGAGATATTTGGAGTTTTGGGGAATTTAGAGGAGAAGAATTCGTAGCTGACTACTTGAGAAGTCGAAGTACAAACTTGTCGTCGATCGACGACAGAATCTTGGAATCGACCGATGACAAAAGACCAAGTTGGATCGATGCTGTACACTTGCCATCGATCGACGCCCAACTCGCAGACAGCCGACTGAAAAGCTCAAGTACAGAGGACAAAAGACAAGAATGCCATGAACGAGTTTTAACCTATAATTTAGGGTTTTTATATTTATGCTTATGTAATGAGAGCAAGGAGAATATGCAAGTGCAAGTATAAGCTTAGTCAAGGCTTCACACAACTCACAAAGTTTTTTAGTTTTATGGTTTTAGGGGAGAAGATTCATAACTCCTTACGGAGATTTCTATTGGAACCCTAGTATTTTATCTATGCATTCTATTTAGGCTATTGTTCTTTATTAGATTATGTTGAGTAGTCATCAACTAGATGTAGGGTTGAATGATAACAATAATGGATTAGCCCAAAAATCGGATTGCTAGTTAAGTTAATATCCATTAGTTGAGGTATGCTTAATGCTTGCATTCTAAAGTAGCTAACTAGGATCTCGAAACTAGGACATGGACGAGTATGAGAGTAGGTCATGTGCCAGAATAGACTCTATTGAACTAGGCAGTTAGGCGCATGCAAGAGCTGGTCTAGTAAGTCTGGTGGACATATCAAATCTCGTTCACACTTCCTTCTGATTTCACCGTAGAGCGACATCAGGCCTTAGCCGTCGATCGATGGTCTTTCCTTTTGCTGGCATACGAGAGTTGGAGTTAAAAGGGTCAGTATAGTTAATATTTGAGTCCTAGTATATTTACATATTTTTGCTTCTTTTGCACTATAATCCGTTAAGCTTTAAACCCTAGATCTAGCATATTTACATTTGCATCAAGTTATTTTATTAGAATATTTCCATATTTGCATTCTTTTTATATTTGCATTATTAGCATATTTCCATATTGCATTTCTACTTATTGATAAGGAATATTTCCTTAATCGATTGTTTGCGACCCAATATATATATTCATTTAGCCTAATCTTTAGAAATAAAAAAAATTATGGTGTGCCATTGGTCTCTGTGGATTCGATCCCTACGTACTACACCTGATCTCTTTTGGCAAAAGTACTATTTGTGTGTTAAAGACTAGGGTTATTTGATAGTGATTTGTTTAGAATATTTATACCTTGCTAGAACAACTAAAACACGCATGTCAAAATCCAGTCATTACTTCAATCTTTGCCTTGTCTACTTCAATTCTGGCTGCTGAGACCTTGTGTCCCAAGGCAATTCTGCTGTTGACCATAAAATGGCATTTCTCCTGATTTTTCTCTTAGCATCTAGCTAGTACCTTGCACAGGTTATCGAGACAAGTTTTGAAACTCGAACCGTATACTGAGAAATTGTCCATGAAGTTTGCCATGAAATCCTCGATCACTGGAAAGTCGCAGGGGCGTTACAGAGGCCGAGTGGCATCCTGCGATATGCGAACGTTCCATAGGGACAAGTAAAGGTGGTATTTTCTTGATCATCCGGATGTATGGGAATCTGGAAGAATCCTGAATACCAGTCGAGAAAAGAATAATATTTGTGGCTTGCAAACCTTTCTAACATATTATCGATAGAAGGTAAAGGGAAATGATCTTTTCATGTGGCAGCATTCAGTTTCCTGTAATCAATACACATCCTATGTCCAGTGGCAGTTCTCATAGGGATCAATTCATCTTTGTCATTCTTTACCACCGTAATTCCGCCTTTCTTTGGAACAACATGAACTGGACTAACCCAGTTAATGTATGAGATTGGGTAAATAACGCCCACTTCTAGAAGTTTCATGATTTCCTTCGACTTCCTTCAGGTTGGGATTAAATCTCCTCTAATGCTCAATGGATGATATGGGATCATCATCAAGGTGTATTATTTGCATGCATAAATCGAGAGAGATTCCCGGAATGTCATCTAACGAATATCCGAGAGCCTTGCGGTGCTTCCGTAATCTATTCAGCAACAATGCTCTCTGCTACTCAAGTTTGCATTTACGATGACAAGATAGGAGTTTTCGTAGAGAAAAGCATAATTAAGACCAGTGGAAAGTGGTTTAAGCTCGATTTTAGGTGCTTTTATTTTGCTCCAGTTGTTGGTTACGATACGCTATTGATCGATGGTTGTATCGGGGTGTCGATCGCTAGGGGTGGATAGATCAAGTTCTTCAATATCGACATTGAAGACTTCTTCTGTGGCATCCATCAACCTTGTATACTCTTCATTCCGGTAATCTATCGCAAAGATGTCCCATTCAGGAGGTGAAGTTGCTCTCTCGAGAGGATCCTTTGAGCATGTACCCATGAATGATTCTCCTGCTAGGTCAGAGAGATAATCGATATGGTAGGTTTGACTGTCGATCAAGGGTGGTTTTATTATTTGTTCCATGTCAAAGACCATCGGTATCTTCCCAATGTTGAGGCATATAAGCCCTCCTCTTACATAAATTATCGCTCCGGCAGTGGCCAGGAAATGTCTCCCTAATATATTTGGGTTTCTGGGTTCGTGCTCGTATTTAAGCCCTATGAAGACTGCAGGTACGTCGCAGTCATGAATACGTACGGGCACGTCCTCAAGCACGCCTTTCTAGAATTCTAGTGGATCTATCAGCTAAAATGAGAGTGACCCTGGTAGGTTGAAACTGTGTTAGCCCGAGGGTGACTGCAGCAGAATAAGGCATCAGGTTTACACTAGAGCCTAAATCGGAGAGGGATCTTTGGAATCTATCATCGTTAATAGTGCACTCCAGAACAAAACTACCGGGATCAAGGAGTTTAACTGAGCTTTTTCCTTGAATAATTTTGCTCACTTCTTTGGATACCATCATCATGCAGTGTTCTGACTCATGGAATCCTCGCAAAACCGCTTTTTTCACGTATTGTTTAAGAGCAGACGAGATGTGAATGGCATCACTTAGCAGCATCTCAATGTTTACTTTGTTAAACGCTTTCTTGCATATTGCTCTATTTAGCTGGTTCTTTTTCTGCTTAGCGTTTTTTGGAGGAAATGGGGTGTTTGCTTGGTAGACCCTTGTCTTAACCGGTTCGGTTGGTTCCAGGTCAGAGTGTCGATCGCTTCTTGCTTCAGGGCATCGATTGATTATACGTTCGGTATGTCGCTCGATTCTCGGTGACGAGTATCGATAGATGTTTCCTACTTCTGTGTTCTTTTCCTTTTGTTTATTAAACAATTGCTCAAGGTCGTCAGTATGGTCCAGTTCTTCAGTTTCTGGAGCGATCTTGGGAACTCGCTCGTTAGTTGCGAGCAAGATGGTGTACGATTTTTCTTTTTCATCTGTCTCGATTTTCGCGAATTCATCATAGTGATGCTTTCTTTAACACCAGGGGTGAGTTGTCTACCACTCTGTAGAGCCACGACACTGGAATAGCTTATGGGGTTAGCGTCTGTTTTACCGGGTAAGAATCTGTCCTCTCTCTTGATGGACATAGCGTTACTCGCCACTTGGCTGTCGATCATCTTAATGTGTTCGCTTAGAGTTTCAATTTTTTCCGTCATCTCTGAGTATATCAGATCTAACTTCTCATTGAGGTCGGTGGCTATGCTACGGTTTCCTGTGAAGACCTGATTCATCTTTGACTTTGAACTTCTTTTGTGTCTGTCCACAGTGTCATAGTTGTTTGTGAAATTGTCAGTGCTTTCCCTAAATCGTTGGTTGTTCAGACTCATCAAATCAGAGACCTCAACTCGCTTTTCGAAGTCGGAAGAAACAACATCGTCTAGAAGGGCCGTAACTGATGCCATAGTTTTTTTGACTCGGATTGAGGACTTCTCCTCCGCGAGCATTGGCGGTTCCTTTCATTCGGTGTCTCTCTTTTCGAATGTTCTACCTAAAGTTATGTTCTCTATCAGCCTTTTACCGCTTACTGGTCTTGAGGGTGCCGAACTTCCCTTAGCTGGCTGTATCAAGGATGGTTTGATAGTCTAGGTTTTGTCCTCTATAGAATGTGTTGACGAGTTGGGGTTCTGAGAATCCATGGTGAGGGCACGAAAGCTGGTAGCTCTTGAATCTCGCCAAGGCGTTTTTAAAAGATTCGTGGCTACCTTGGGTGAATGTGGTTATATCTCTTCTTCTTTCTCCCCAATATCTATCATCATCAAAAAAGTGATTGATAAAGGTGCTTATAATATCTTCCCAACAAGTCAAGGATCCTGGTGGTAGCTGGTTCAACCACCTCATGGCATCACCTTCAAGGGAAAAAGGAAAAATTTTGCAGAGAATAAAATCGCAGTTCACCATGTCTTCTAGCATCTCGATGTGATCGTTTGGGTGTTCATTAGGAAAACCATTGAACCGATTTTTGCACGCCATAATTACGAAGTCGATATCAAGCTCAGAGCTTCTTGTATGGTTGTCTGGTAATCAAATTGCAGACCTATTGGAATAAGTTCTGCTGGGTTAAGGTATTCGGCATTCGCAATTCATGCTTTATCTCACTGTTTGAAGATTTAGTGATTTGATAGGGGATTGCAGCCCCCCTGATGATTAATGATTTGGCTTGCTTCGTTGCTTTTATTGTTCATTGGTTCTATCAAGACTACATTCTTATTATCAAAATCAGTAAAGACGTACTTACCTGCTTCCGGCAGATCGGTATTGATCGATGACAATGGAAGGGTGTCGCCCGACAGTAGTGGACTCGCGTTGATCATTTCCGGATGCGCTCCGTCGATCGATTCTTGTTGTCCTGAATCCATTTTCTTTCCTTTTAAGTGCTTGTGTCAAAGGATTAGGGAAAGAATAAATTAGCAAACAGTAAAGTAAAAATCTGGACAATATTCTAAGCGAAAACTAATGGCAATAAGAAAGAGTCCCCGACAACGGCGCCAAATTTGATGTGGGGTTTTATATCACTCTCAAATTATCCCTATTTCCCACTTTTACTCTCTCAAATAAGAGATTCAATGTAGTACTTAGGGATCGAATCCACAAAGACTCTAGGATTGCAGAATATACTTATTGTTGTCGAATTAAAGCTAGATAACTGATAATAATAATAATAATAATAATAATAATAATAATAATAATAATAATAATAATAATAATAATAATAATAATAATAATAATAATAATAATAATAAGAATAATAATAATAATAATAATAATAACAATAATAATAATAATAATAATAAAAGTGATTTCAAGATTGATTTGGTTTGTGAAGGTTAAATTAAGAGATTAGAATTAGGAGAAATTCTCAAGTAGGGTTAGGCGTTGCAGACTAATAGATTGGTAGGGATTTAATTAAGTACTGTTCTTGAACTCAAACCTCAGGGTTTAGGAGGTCGCTCTCGTGTATCTCAATTGAGTGTCGATCGATGTCAATATGGTGGTACCGATCGAAGCTCTTTCCAAACAGTACTGGTTTCGCGGTTTGATGGGTTCTCTAAACTTCTAATTCAACCCTCGTTTGTTACCAGTTATTTAGATTGTTTAAGATAGGTGCATGGTCATAACCAAGCTCTCACTTGTGTTTATGGAACCTTCACTTCTAAGATTGAGGTGATTAAATTCAACTTAGCATTAAGAGCAACTTAAACAAAGAACCAAGAAGATCACCCTAACAATTCTATAAAATCAGCAAGACATTACTACCATTGAAGAACCCTAAATCTATCAATGAATTACTCATACATAGCAATAAAGAACCTGATTAAAGTCTGAATAAATTGCTTTAAATAAGTTGAGTAAAAAGATAAGGAATTGAAGATCTTCTCTGTAATCAAGATCAGATCTCTCTCTTCAATATATGTAGCAAGGTATTCCAACTATTAGCTCTTAGAACTTCTTTTTTAACTTAGAAGACAAGTATTTTCTTTTCTCTCTGGCGGCCTCCTAAAACTAAAATAGAAAACCCTAATAAATAGTCTAAATTTCGACCCGGTACTTGTCTTACAAATGATGAAACTTCTAGGTAAAACTTGTCATTTCTCAGGTCTTCATTCATCTCGCAGCTGACTTGGCCATCGATCGATGCACAATTTGTGGCGTCGATCGATGCTTCATAAATAAACTGAATCCGACTCTGAGTTTCTGGCTGAGCATCCTAAATGCTCCAAAATAACCTAATAGCTTCAATTGCTTCCAATGAGTACCTAGACCTGTAAATACTCCAAAACATAGTCTAGACACACATAATAGACCCTAAATAGGGCCTATAACATGGCCTAAAACTGGTAATAAATAGGCTATATCAGGATGTATTTTGGATTTGTCGTGATGTACCTATGAGGTCGAGTGGCTTCAGACCATATGAGTGACCGACGGGTCGAGTGGTTGCGGGCCAAGTGGCTGCGGGCCAACTATGATGGCTTCCAGCCAAGTATATTTGCCTTCGGGCTGTAAGTGACCTTCGGGGTCGAGAATAAGTACAAGTAAAGTTAAAAGTCTAGTTAATCAAAAATAGTGTGTAACGATGGAATGAATATTTAGATTGCTAGAATGAAATGGAATGATAGGTTGCTAGAATGGAATGGAATGCTAGTTTGCTAGAAAGGAATGGAATGCTAGGTCGTTATATGTAATGGGTTGCATCTTAGCGGTTTTGAGCATCCTCACTGAGTACCTTTATATACTCATGCCTCCTTTGTGATGCACGTGATGAGTGATTGTTTCGACCGGAGCGCGAGACTAAGAAGACAATCAGGATCGGGTATTACGGACTTGGGGGATTTATGGGAGTTTTCTTATGAACATTGATATTATTGTCTACATTTTAAACTCAGTTTTATTAATAAAGATGCAGTGTTTTATTATGTTTACTTGATTCAGATTTTTACTTAGTTTTTTCAAGGCTTTTTAGAGATTTTCGGGTTGGGCTGTTTCACAATGCCTCCCCCTACCTAAAATGAGATTGTTTTGGGGGTACGTGCACCCAACGCTATTGGTGTCAAAAATGGTAACCTCGAAATCGATGCCAGTGTTGCTAAGTTGTCCTAATGGAGCTCGACTCGAACTAACTTCAGAAACATCTAATGGGATAAGCTTCAGAGTACACTAGGTTACAAACACTGTGGAACAGAACCGAGACACGTTCAACATCTCGTCACCCATGGGCGACGAGACCGGCCCTAAGTCTTGTCGCTCATGCGCGACATGACCATCTCCTCTTCATCAATCTCACATTTGGGTTGTGGCCGAACTGCTTCTCATCTTTTCTCGATTGGAGTTTTCGTTGAAGTTTTGCGATAAAAATAGCAAGGACTCGTCTCCTCGTAAAAACTTTGAATCAATCGTATAAAACATAAAAATTAACTTAACATCATTGTTATCTCGACTATACGAATGGTTTTATTATTTCACCGAACCAACGGTACGGAGACCAACATAGTATGAAAGGTGATTTCTCCGAAAGAAATTGTAAAAAACGCTTATGTCGCAAAACAACCCAAAAAGGTCTAAAACGCAATAAAAGGCCCAGTTATGATTTCAGACGAGAATGAGCCCGGTTACAATGACAGTCTACCTAATTTCCGCAGAAGATAAATGTTAAATTTCCGGATAATCATGAAAGATCGAGAAGATAAGGAAGTTATCTGCAAAGAGATATACTCGAATCGGGGCAAGAAAGGAAAAATGACCGACCTAAACGGCATATATAAAGAGAGCTATGTCAAAGAGGAGAGAGATCCAAAAATCTAGACCTTAGGGAATTATTGTTATCTTTAGAAAGAAATGAGGTTCTAGGCTGCTAGACTAGCGAGTTCAACACTTGGAACGTTTACTACTTTGTTCTTTGGCTCTCCATTGTTGATGAAATTATGTTCATACTGTTTTCAGTAAATCTGTAACTTCACTCCATCTAAATTAATAAAACGTCTCTGTGCAATTTCTTTCGATATTTTTGTTATTGCTTCTTTTTCGTATTTGTGTGTTTACGCAGAGAATCCGGACTTCAGGGAAAGTTAAAGTTTCTTGGGTTTCCTCCGATTACAGAAATAACCAGTGTTAATTTTGGTTTCCACAGTTTGGAGCTAGAGCGAGGGAGTCGGATTCTCTAACTCTAAAAGCAATATGTCCAACCTAACGGACAATACTGCCATCTCTTCCAGGGACAGAGCAACTGCCAATCAAGCCAACCCTTACAACGACCACCTTTTCATCGAGCTGACAATCTAGAATATCGATGTCGCGAGAGTATTAGTCGACACTGGAAGCTCGGCTGATATCATCTACCCTCGAGAGAATAAAAATAGAACTCTATGAAATCACGGAAAGTCGGATCCCATTAGTAGGATTCTCAGGAGAAGCTACTATGACCCTCGGCTCGATTAACCTCACGGTTAAATCTAGGAGCATAACCAAAATCATGGAGGTTTTAGTTGTCGATCGCCCTGCATCATACAACACAATCATTGGTGTTACGTGGCTGAACTCCATTCAAGCCATACCGTCGATATACCACTTTTTCCTCAAGTTTACGACTTTCTTTGGAACCGAAACTATTCGGGGAGATCGAAAAATATCACAAGTCTGTTTCACCGCAGAGTTAAAACAAAAAAGTTTGCTAGCCGAAACTCTACTGAAAAAAAGAAAAAGAAATCGACTTCCGTCGAGAACATTTCAGAACAAGATAAAACAGAAATATTCTGGCAAGTATGGAAGGCTGAGGCTTTGGAAGAGAGCGCGAACCCAATTGCGAAAAGACTGCGTTCATCACAAATTGCGGCACCTATTGTTACAAGGTGATGCCTTTCAACCTCAAGAACACAGGCGGAACTTAGCAACAACTCGTAAACCGCATGTTCTCCGAGCAGATTGGAAAACCATGGAGGTTTACATTGATTATATGCTCGTAAAACATATCAAAGAGCAGATTGGAAAACCATGGAGGTTTACATTGATTATATGCAAGAATGTTTCAAGAGGCTAAATTTGCATAACATGAAACTGAACCAGTTAAATGCAGGTTTGCAATGGCATCGGGGGAATTCCTTGGATACCTCGTTACATGAAGCGAGTCCGAAATAAATCAACACACTAATTGAGATGGCTTCTCCAAGACCAAACGAGAAGTGCAAAGATTAACCAAGAGAGTTGCAGCACTTAATCGCTTCATATCCCAATCAACAGAGAAATGCATATACTTCTACGAGACCTCGAAAGGGAACAAAAAATTTGAGTGGTCTGAAGAATGAGAAAAAATGCTTTCCAACAGTTGAAGCATTAATTGACCACTCCAGTTTTTCTGAAACCTGTCGAAGGGGAGCCCATGTTTCTGTATATTGCAGTATCGACGACAGCCGTAAGTGGCGTTCCCATCAAGGAAGAACTTTGCGAGAAAAAACCAATTTTTAGCGTTAGTAAAACCTTATTGGATGCCAAGACACGATATTCTCTTATAGAAAAACAAGTGATCACCGTCGTAATCTAAGCATGAAAATTGTTACCATATTTTCATTTGCACGCAATCGTATTACTCACCTCATTCTCATTGCGGATGATTTTGCACAGTCCCAGTCAGTCAGGAAGGTTAGCAAAATGGGCGGTCGAGTTGAGTGAATACGATATTGAATATCGAACGAAAACTTGTGTAAAATCACAAGTTCTCGTCGATTTCTTGGTAAAACTCCCCATGGAAGGCATTACAAACCAAAAAAATAAACTCGACTTAGACCCTTCATGTCGACAGATCTTCATCCAAACAAGGCTCAAGAATTGGGGTTCGATTCACGTCGCCAACTGGGGAAGTGTTGGAACAATCGTTATGACTGATCTTTCACGCTTCAAAAAATGTAGCTGAGTATGAAGCTCTCATAGTGGGCTTGCTACTAGGTCATGGTCTCAAGATACGCAACATCTATGCATAAAAAGATTCTCAACTAGTAGAAAACCAATACAACAGGAATATGAAACAAGGGACGAAAGGATGGACGCATACTTAAAACTCGTCCAGGACCTAGCTCAAGACTTCGATCAATTCGCTCTCACCCAGATTCCCCACTCGAAACATTCCCAGGCCGATGCTCTAGCAGCCTTAGCATCAAGATCAGATCCGGGGCTCAGAAGACTAATCCCCCTAGAGTTCATAGAGCACCCAAGAATTGGGCCACCAGTCATCCTAAACTTAATCAACCCGCAAGACAATGATGCCCACGTCCAACCAAAGAAAATTTGGAGCGATCTGAATATGGCTGCGATAGACCATGGAAGGAAACAATCCTAGCATACGTCGCTGACGGAACACTCCCTGCAGAGAAGTGGGCAGCCCCAAAGATCAAAACCCAAGTCGCACTATATGTCCTAGTAGACGGAGAAATCTACAAGTGGAGATCCTCCGAACCACTATGAGATGCTTGTAAGGAAACAAAACCCGGTAATTCATGGAAGAGGTTCACTCTGGATTCTACGGAAATCACTCTGGCGGAAGAACCATCGCAATCAAAATAAATTTTCATGGCTACTTTTTGGCCAACGGTGATCAAAGATTGCGATAAATTGGCATGAAAATACGAAAAATGCCAGAGGCACGCACCAACGATCCATCAACCTGCGGAGGTTCTCTCATCTATTTCAGAACCATACCCGTTCATGCAGTGGTCAATGGAAATTGTCGGTCCCATGCACCAATCTAAACAGAAACGCTTCCTGCTAGTCTTAACATGTTTCTTAAAATGTGTCGAAGCAGAGTCATACGCAAAAATTAAGGACGCCCAAGTCAAAAGCTTCATATGAAGAAATATCATCTGCAGACACGTAATCCCGTAGAGATCGTAACAAACTACAAGTCTCAGTTTATTGTGACCAGATTCGAGGCTCCTTGCGAAAAATGGAAGATACGACTAACCAAGTCGACTCCCAGATCCCGGCAGGGAAACTGCTTGGCTGAAACTAATAACAAAATCATCCTAGACGGACTTAGAAACGCCTAGACACCAAGAAGGGTCGATGGGCAGAAGAACTCGAAATATTCTTATGGTCACATTGAACAACTCCAAGACAAGCAACGGGAGAAACCCCGTTCGCCCTCGTAAACAGATCAAATGCATGATCCTGGGGGAAGTCTAGTTCCCCGGAATACACAGGAGACTATTCTTAGAACGAAAAGACTTGAACAATTGGATGAGGTTGGAGGATCTCAACCTCATCACCGAGCGCCGGGATCAGGCCCTCATAATGATTCAAAACTACCCACAAGCGGCTGCAATACAACTCAAACGTATGTAGCCGCAGATTCAAGGAAAGCAGTCTAGTCTTGTGCAAAGTTTTCCAAATCACCGCCGAACGAAACGTTGGAAAACTCGGAGCAAATTGGGACGGGCCGTACAAAGTCATAGAAAGTGGTCCGACCAGGTGCATATGAAATCGCCAACATGCAAGACTTCCAAATTTCTGAGAACATGGAACGTGATGCATCTCAAAAAATACAATCACTAGGCATTAACGTCGTAAAAAACTAAACTACGAGACGGCTTAATCCGCAAAAGGGTTACGTAGGAAACTCGTCGCAAGACTGTTTCAGCTTTCTCCCTCTCCAAAAAGGGGGGGGGGTGGGTACATATACATATACTCGTATACTCACATTTTAAAATATCCTTGCTCTTGAACTTGATATGTTCAAAAACAAAATCAGCAGTACAGAAAACACGGTCCAACTTCAAAAGTGCCTCGCAAATCTTCACAAATACACCTAATGACACGCAATACTTTATAACCATATAACCCAAAAAACAAATATCATATGAAAAAAAATTTACACACAAATCTAATAAGCAATTAACAAACTATTCAAGCACGCGAACACTTTGAACACGAAACGTGACATACAAAAGAAAAAACTGGTTCTCAGCATCGTGAGACGTCGCAAAACGCCTGAAGAATCATTTTTCTAAAAACATCTTCCACAATAAAATTTCCATCTCGGAAGAACAAACAGTCATACGCACCAACATCTCCTTAACACGTATCTTTCGCGAAAACTTAAAACTCAAAAAACAGTAACACTTACCATCCTGCTTGTTGCTGATCCCAACGTACAAACTCTAACGTCTTAAACAGACATAGCCATCTCCCCTGATTGAGGTAGGCTCTCAGACATCCGACACAAGGATAATAGCGCGCTATGAAATAAATAAAAAAAATTTGGTCAGTACATCCAGACGACTTCAAAATTTTCTTTGGAGATTTTCTTTGGAGAGATGCTCGATTCCCAATCAGTGCAAGTCATATAAGCCGAGAAATTTTCGTAGACTTCAATATTGAGTCAAAATAAAGTTGAAACCGCAACGGGTACTGTAAGCCGAAACAACCATCGCGAACTCTAAACCGAAACAACCATCGCAAACTCTAAACCGAAAGTAAGCCTAGGTCTTGCCCTAAATCAATCACACTAGTCTCAAACATCTCAAGGCATAGTATCGATAAACCGATACGAGATTCAAAAACATGTCTCTTCGTTTTTATTTGTGCGTTCATGAGGTTTCCCAAACAAAAATCTTCAAGTACTCTCATCTAAGACAAAAAACAAATGTAACGATCCACTAAGAGTTGGATATCAGATGACAACTCATAGTCTTCCTCAACATCTACATTAAAGTACTCATGCCATCATCACCTAAATCCTAGTTTATTAATAAAACCGCCAAGCGGCAGGGACTCAAAACAACACATGGCCAGTCCCGAAACATAAAACATGGCGACACACGGCCAGAGCAAACACAAATGAAAACATAAAAAAATATGTCCCTAACGGGACTACATCCTCACTCAACCTGTAGGGAAGGAACCTCGCCTTCGCCCATCACCTCATACGAGTTCGGGGCCGCGTCATCTATGTCTCCCTCAACCGCACCATTCCGTTTGACATCCACAGGATCTTGTTCCTTGGATAGCAGCCAAAAGATACAATCGGATTTCAGGTAAGCGGGGAGCAAATCAAAGTCTTCCCCAACAACTTCCAGCTCTACTTTTTGAGAGGAGAGCTTGGCTTCTTCAGCCTGCGGAGATGGAGCCTCTCCGCCCTGAAACAGTCAAATCCCATCCATCTCTCCTTTGATGACATCCAAAGAAAGGTCCCTATTGCGAATGCGCACCAGGGACTTGAGGGAGTTTGCAAAATTTTCCAAACAAGTCTGAAATTCTGCACATAGAGCACCCTTCAGCTAAGCCTCAGCCTTCACAATCCCGTGAGTCATCGAGCCTCCATCAGTTTTGTTCTGGCACTGCAGGCAATGAAACTCTGAAGCCTTTGCCTTCGTATCCTTCTTGTCCTTGAAAAAGGAGCTTGCCATCTTCCTGAGATCCCTCTCTAACTCGGAAATTCAAGTTTCCAACCGCGATACTGCAAGGGAGTGTGCATCCTTGATATACTCCAACTTTGCGTCGAACTGTGAAGATTTGACCATCGACTCAGCAAGCTCTTTCACAAGTTTCTCAGCCACCCCCAGTCGTTAATCATCCCGTCGATCAAAGATACAAACTACACAAGATGAAAAGAGGAATAAGAAAAGATCTAACACTCTAACGGAACTAGATTCTTAAAAAAAAACCTTGGTGCAGAACTGGAACCTTTAACCCGAACCAAAAGATCCTAAGGGCGAAGGTCCGACCACAATGCCTTTAACACACCTCTTCTTCTTAGATGTCTTGGGACCGGCACAAGGCCTCTTGCGAGATCTCAGCATAACGATCGGAGTGGCGGTTGGGCACGTAATACCAAAATGATCTCCCTCTTGGTTGGGGGAGGAGGCATTGACTCAGGAACCTGTTTGGTATCAACAGCAGGAACCAGAGTTGTGGAAGAACACGGCGGCTGTGCCACAGTGTCCACGAAATGTGCATGCGTAGTAATAACTCCGCCTTCAGGAACGATCAAAGGGGGAGATGGTAATTCGGCCACAAGATTCAAGATGTCAATTGAGACAGGGAAATACGACACGTCGGCACAGAAAGAATTATTTATCTTGGTATCACGGCGAGTCAGTTCTTCCTGAAAGGAAAGATACTCAGACACATAAGTCGGAATACCACCCAGGACGGGAGAACTCGACGGATTTGCTTGGAGGGCAGTACTCGTCGCGGCGTCATTAGTTCTCTGTTCATCATGGGAAGAAGTTGTTAACTTGAAGAAAGAAATGGAGGCAAAGGAAGAGTTGGGTTGAGTTTGGGGCATGTGAAAAGTTAGGACAAGATCTCCGGGAAAGTCCTGGAATGGCTCCAGTAGTGTTTAAAGGTGTCCAGAAAAATCCTGAAGTTTGTGCAAAGTTAGGGACAAGTCCATGAGGAACTTAGACATCATTTGGAGTCATTTATAAGAATGTTCAAAAATAAGGTCGACAATCTGTACGGACTTGTTTGGATTTGTATGGATCCATACTTTCATGGTCGACCCAGAAGAAGTTTTGTTCGACCCAAAGATGGAAGAATGGAAGAGGTGCAAAAATAGGGTGAGGTGTACGGATAGGAGATCGGTACACACGACCAGTCCAAACCATTCCAACCCTAGTCGACCTTTTATGGATTATGAAGAAGTTTGGGGTTTCTTGTGAACCAAAGCTGATCTTCCTTGACCATTGAAGAAGAAAGGAGCTAAGGAATTGACAGGCTGTCGTGAGCTGTGGGAAGAACCATCCTAGACGGACATAAGAAACGACGCCAAGAACGGTCGATGGCCAAAAGAACCCGAAGGAGTCTTATGGTCACATCAAACGACTCCAAGACGAGCTACTTGAGAAGCCCCGTTCGCCCTTGTATACAGATCAGAATATATGATCCCGACGGAAGTCGAGTTCCTTAGAATACGCAGGAGACTACTCCCAAAACGAGAAGACTTGAACAGCTTGATGTTGTTGGATGATCTCAACCTCATCAATGAGCGTTGGGATCAGGACATTATACGGATTTAAAACTACCAAAAAGCAGCCAAAAATTACTACAACCCAAACGTACATAGCCGCAGATTCAAGGAAGTCGATCTTATCCTCTGCAATGTTTTCCAAAACACCGTCGAACAAAACGCGGGAAAAATCGGAGCCAAACGGTAAGGACCGTACAAAGTCATAAAAATGGTCCAACCAGGTGCATATGAAATCACCAAAATGAAAGATGTCAAAACTCTGTGACCCATCTAAAAATCACTATCAGTAAGCAATCACGTCGTAAAAAACTGAACTACGAGATGGCTTGATCCTCGAAAGGGGTACGTGGGCAACTTGTCGGAAGACGATTTCAGCTGTCCCCCTCTCCAAAAAAATCGGGGAGTCGGTACGTATACATATACTGGTATACTCCCACATTTTAAAATATCCTTGCTCTCGAACTCAATATTTTCCAAAAAAAAATCAGCAGTACAGAAAACACTGTCCAACTTCAAAAGTGTCTCAATAATCTCTCACAAACACACTCAATGTCACGTAATACTTTATCACTGTATAACCTGAAAAACCGATATCATGCAAAAAACATTTACACGCAAATCTTATAAACAATTAACAAACTCATCAAGCCCACGAACATTTCAAACATGAAACACGACATACAAAAGAAAAATACGGTTCTTAGCATTATCAGACGTTGCAAAACACCTGAAGAATCAGTTTTCTAAAAATATGTTCCTCGATAAAATTTCCATATTGGAAGAAAAAACGGTCATACACACCAACATCTCCTTAACACTTATCTTTTGCAAAAACTTTAAACTCAAAAAATGGTAACACTTACCATTCTATTTTATGTTGATCACAACATACAAAGTCTAACGTCTTAAATAGACTTTGCCGTCTCCCCTCATAGCGGTAGGCTCTCAGACATCCAACACAAGGATAATAGCGCACAGTAAAAGAAATCCAAAATTTTTGATAAGCACTTTCAGACGACTTCAAAATTTTCTTTGGAGAGATGCCTGATTCTCAATCAGTGGAAATCATATAAACCGAGAAATTTTTACAGACTTCAATATTGAGAAGGAATCAAGTCGAAACCGCAACGGATAATGTAAGCCGAAACAACCATCACAAACTCTAAACCGAAAGTAAGTTTAGGTCTCGCCCTATACTCAACACACCGGTCTCAAACATCTCAAGGCATGGTATCGATAAACTGATTCAAGATTTGAAAACGTATATTTGTGCGTTCATGAGGTTCCACAAACTAAAATCTTCAAATACTCTCATCTAAGACGAACAAAAAATGTAACGATCCGTAAGAGTTGGATATTAGACATCAACTCATTATATTTCCCTCAACATCCACGTTAAAGTACTCATGCCATTATCACTGAACAACCTAGTTTATTAATAAAACCGACAAGCAGCAGGGATTCAAAGCCACAGACGACCAGTCCTGAAGTATAAAACATTGCCATACACGGCCACAACAAAACAAAAGAAAACATAAAAATCAAACGTCCCTAGCGGGATTACATCTTCACTCAACCTCTAGGGATGGAACCTCACCCTTGCCCATCACCTCATTTGAGTTCGGGGCCGCATCGCCACCGTCTCCCTCAACCGCACAAGTAAGTTCAACATCCACGGGATCTTGTTCCTTAGAAAGCAGCGGATAGATACAATTGGATTTCAGGCAAGCGAGAAGCAAATCAAAGTCTCCCTCAACAACGTTCGTCTCCGATTTACGAGCGGACAACTTGGCCTCTTCAGCCTTCGGAGACGGAACCTCTCTGCCCTGAAACAGCCGAATCACATTCATCCCTCCTTTGATGACAACCGGAGAAAATTCCCTATTGCGAATGCTCATTAGGGAGTCGATCGAGTTGGCACTTTTTCTAAACGAGTCTGAAACCTGGTACATAGAGCGCCCTTCAGCTAAGCCTCAACCTTCACAATCCCATGACTCGTGAAGCCTCCTCCACTTTTGATCTGATTCTGCAGGTGGAGAAGATCCGAAGCCTTGGCCTTCCTAGCCTTCTTCTCCTTGAAAAGGATCTTTCCATCTTCCTGAGCTCCCTCTATAACTCGGAAATCCGAGTTTCCAACCGCGATACTTCAAGGGAGTGTGTATCCTTGATATCCTCTAACTTTGACTCCAACTGCAACGATTTCTCCTTCGAATCAGCAAGCTCTTTCGCAAGTTTTTCAGCCTCAGACCCGCAGTTGTTAATCATCCCATCGATCAAAGATACAAATTGCGCAAGAAAAAAATAGGAATAAGAAAAGAAAAGATCTAACACCCAAATGGAAAAATATTCTTGAAACAAACCTTGGCACAAAACTGCAACCTCAAACCCAAACCAGAAGCTCCTAAGGGCGACGGTCTGACCACAATGCCTTTAACACACCTCCTCTTCTTAGCTGTCTTGGGATTGGCACAAGGACTCTTAACGACTCCTCGATATAACAATTGGAGTGGGGCTGGGGGCACGTAATCCCAAAAGGATCTCCTGCTTGGTTGGGGTAGGAGGCATTGATACAGGAACCAGAGTAATGTAAGAACCCAAAGGTTGTGCCACAGCATCAATGATAAGTTCATGTGTAAAAACAACTCCGCCTTCAGGAACGATTGGAGAGGGAGATGGTAACTCGGCCACAAGAGTGAAGATGTCAGTCAGTACAGGAAAATTTGACGGGTCGGAACAGAAATAACTCTCCATCTCGGTATCACGGCGAGTCAGTTCTTTCTGAAAGGAAAGATACTCGTCCACATGAGTTGGAATACCACACATGACGGGAGAACTCGACGAACTCCCTTCAAGGGCAGTACTCGTCCCGGCGTCATTGCTTCTTTGTTCATCATGGGAGGAAGTTGTTAACTTGAAGAAAGAAATGGAGTCAAAGGAGGAGTTTGGTTGTGTTTGGGTCCTGGGCAAAGATAGGGAAAGATCTCCAGGAAAGTCCTGGAATGGCTCAAGTTTTTTTTAAAGGTGTCTAGAAGAGTCCTAAATCTTGTGCAAAGTTAGGGACAAGTCCTTGAGGGAATTAGACATCATTTGGAGTCCTTTGGAAGAATGTGAAAAAATAGGGTCGACCATCCGTACGAAATTTTACGGATCCGTACGGTCATGGTCGACCCATAAGAAGTTTGGATCGGCCCAAAGAAGGAAGAATGGACGAAGTGAAAAAATAGGATGAGGTGTACGGATAGGACGTCCGTACACTCGACCAGTCAGTACCATTCCAACCCGGGTGAACCATTTATGAATTATGAAGAATTTTGGGGTTTTCTTGTGAACCAAAGCTGATCTCCCTTGACCGTTGAAGAAGGAAGGAGCCAAGGAATTGACAAGTTGTCGTGAGCTGTGGGAAGAAAGCATCATTGACTCCACATGCTTCAATCATGTAGGCGTTTGTTTCCAAGCATTAAAATGGGCGCTTCCTAGCCACGTATTCTCGACCAGTAAGCTCCTATCACTCGGATTGTATCAAGACCATGTCCAAGAATCCATTCAGCCCGTCCATCTTCAAGTGTTTCGGTCCATTACATTTAGGTTTCAAAGTTGTAGGTTGTTGCCTATTTAAAGACCCATTTAGGTCGAGTTGTATCTCTCACGAGAGAGAGAGGGGGGGGGGTTCCCTTCCTTCTTCATGAAATGAAAACTTGTTCTTGAAACCAGAATCTCTAATCTATATTCTCTTAGTCTCTCAGTCTCTTAATTTCCTATCAATTTCCTTAGACTTTCACATAAACACTCCCACTTAGTCTCTCTCTCAAATTACCTAGTTCAAGCTCTAATTTCCTCATTGGGCTTTCCTTCACACATACAACCAGAGATTCTACAAAAATCATAGAAGTCATCTTGGTTTGGAAAACCTCTTAAAGAGAGAGATGAAAAGTTGGAGAAGTGTGAAGTGACTGAAGAACAAGTGTCCAATACTTACAGGATTTTTTTCGCACTAAAATAATCAACAAATTTTCTGCAATTAATTTGAGAACACTCCTGGCAGTAGATTCCAATTAAACACACAACACTCGCCCACAAGAGTCACATTCAAAACTTGCGAGCTAGAGGCTAAATGTTGTGGTCAAAAACGGTAACCTAAAAATTGACGCCTAGGAATGCTAAGCTCTCCTTTTTTTGAATTTTTTTTGAATTAATAGGAGGGTTGGGCCGAAACCATAATCCTCCCAGATTTGAAACCACAACATGTAGTATTGTTTTCGTCCCAGTGGTCACTCGAACTTGGGACCTCTGACACAGTGACCATGGTCTTTTCCAGTTGAGCTAAAGACCTATGGTGCTAAGTTAAGCTAAGTTGTCCTCTGACGGAGCTCGACTCGAAATAAGTTCGGAAACATCAAACAGGATAAGCTTCTGAGTAAGCGAGGTTTCCAACATTACCGAAAAGAACCGAGACACATTCAACATCTCGTTTCCCATAGGAGACGAGACCAGCTGATATGTCATGGTTTTAACCTAATTTCACCCATGATATGTATATGGTTTTAGAGTTTTATATACAATTGGTATTGTTTTAGAGTCTTTACAGGTTCATGTACTCATTGGAAGCAATTGGAACTTTTAGATCATTCTGGAGCACTGAAGAATGCTCAGCCAAAAACTCGAAGTCAAAACCATAATCCTCAAAGACCATCGATCGACGTCTCACTCTGAGGGTCGATCGACGTCTCACTCTGAGTGTCGATCGACGGTCAACATTTCTGCAAGTTAATAGAAGATTTGAAAAAATTACAATTTTACCCAGAAGTTCCATTATTTGCAAGACAAGTCCCTGAGCGCTTTTTAGGCTATTTAATAGGTTTCTTAGCTGTTTTACAAGAGCTGTTTTACAAGATACACTTGTTTTTACAACCCTTTTGATACTTGTAACTTTGACGGCAACCATTGGAGAGAGAGAAATCTATTCCTTTCACAGACAAAGATCTTGAATTCCTTGTTTTTATTTTTATTTCTATGCAATTCCTTCAGCCATTCATCATGTTTATCACAATCATGTATGAGTAGTCCATTGTTAGATTTAGGGTTCTTCTAGGGAAGTTAATGGCTTTCTAATGTCATGAAATTGTTAGGGTTATTCTAATTAGTTCTTTGCTTAAGTATATGTTAATGCTAAGTTGAATATGATAACCTCAACCTTAGATTATAGGATGTTTTAGCGCAAGCGAGAGCTTGGTTATAACCTGAAACATATCTTAAATAGTAAAACTCTAATAACAAAAGAGAGATGAATTAGAAGTTTAGAAAACATCTCAAACATAAGAATCATATATGTTTAGAAGTAGCATCGATCGACACCACGTAGTGGCCATCGATCGAGACTCTGTTAAGAATCATGAGAGTGACTTACCTAAACCCTAGAGTTTGAGTTCAGAACAACGCTTCACTAAAACCCTTAACATTATGTTAGTGCACATTACCTAGTCTACCTGAGAGTTCCCTTAAGTCTAATCCTTCCAAATAATCTTTACAAACTAAACCAATATTTAATTCACTATTCATTAATTAATACTTTCATCTAGCTTTATTTCAAATCAATAAATGTATTATGTAATCTTAGAGTCTCTGTGAATTCAATCCCTAAGTACTACACTGAACCTATTATTCGAAAGAGTAAAAGTAGTTCACATGGTTATTTTGAGAGTGCATAATAAAAACTACATCAAATTAGGCGCCATTGCCGGGGACTCTTTCTAATTGCCATTATATTTAGTTTACAATATAGTCCAGATTTTTACTTTACTGTTGCTAACCTATTCATTTCTTATTCTTGATGACACAAGTACCTTTTGAAGACAATATTGCCTCTGGATGACGAGAATCGATCGACGGATATCTTCACTGATCAATCGACGTTCGTCCACCGACATCGGGCGACTCTCTGCTACTGCCATCGATCGATACCGATCAGCCAGAAGCAGGTAAGTCTGTCTATACTGATTTTATTAATAAGGAAGTAGTTTTGAAAGATCTAAATGATCATGAATGCAGCGAAGCAAACCAAATCATTAATAAACAGGGACTGCAGTCCCTGGCCTACTAACTAAATCACCAAAAGATGAGATTAAAAATAATTGCCAATGCTGGAATACTTAAACCCCAGCAGGGTCTATTCCAATAGGTTCGCTATCGGATTACCAGATAACCATGTAGGAAACTTTGATCTTAACACTCATTACATTGTTTGGATACGTAAAAATCCGTTTAGTGGCCTCGCCACTGAACACCCGAACGATCACATCTAGCTGCTAGAAGACATGGTGGCTGACGACTTTAACTGTTGCAAGCTTTTACACTTTTCCCTTTTAGGGGACGCTAGGAGGTGGCTAAACCAGCTACCACCATGATCCCTAACTTGCTGGAAGAATAAGAGAAATGCTTTCATTAATCACTTCTTCGACGAAGAGAGATACTAGGAAGCGAGAAGAGAAATTCGACTTTCCTTCAAGGTAACCGCAAATCTTTTAAAAAAAGCTAGGGCAAGGTTCAAAACCAACCAATTCACATACCCACACCATCGATTTTCAGAACCCCAACTCATCAACACCTTTAATAAAGGACTAAACCTAGATTATCAAACTGTCCTTGATACAACCATCAAGGGGAACTTTGGTACTTGAAACCCTGAGGACTCTAAGAGGCTGATTGAAAATATAGTCTTAGGTAAGGCCTTTGAGAGGAGAGATCCCGAAGGAAAGGAACCATCAACGTCGGCAGAGGAGAATCACTTTATCTAAGTTAAAAAAAGACTTTAGCTTCAGTAGCAGCTCTTATAGATAAACACAGTCAATCCGAACAACATGGTGAGGACGATGATATTTCTTCCAGGAAAGAAAGACGAGTTGAGTTCACGAATGTGATGAGTTTAAACAAACAACGATTTGGGGAAAACACAGGGAGTTTCTCAAGCAAGTACAATGTAACTGAGAACAAACATGGATGAAGTTCAAAATCAAGAATGGATCAAGTATTCACAGAAAACCATAGAGTAGCTGCCGACCTCGACAATAAATTAGAATTAATATACTCGGAGATGAAGGAAAAAATTGAAACTCTGACTGAGCAAATTAAGAGGATCGACAACCAAGTTGCGAATAACGCCCTGTCTATCAGGAGAGAAGAAGGATTCCTACCTGGTATGACATACACCAATCCTAGGACTCAAGTCAATGCTGTAACTTTAAGAAGCAATAAAAGAGGGTGATGGATTACTTGATTTGGAGTTATCAACTGTTCATAACTGTAGTTTGCATGATTTTTGGTTCGATTTGAGAGATAAAGATCTCATGGCATCGCGATTGACCATCGATTGATACCGGTGAGGGACCGTCGATCGACATTCGTAAAGATTTGAGTATATTTTCTGAAATCTTGCAATTGCATATGAGCGAGAGAAGAACTAAAGCACGTTTCGACGGTGGTAGCAGTTCCGCACCATCAGGACCTCATGCCGTGATCCTTGGCTAAAAGAGGAGGAGTTGATAGGCACATTAAAGGATTACCCTTATCCTCAGGCAGCTGCAGCTTCGAGGGGATGCAACCACAGATATGTGTCTCAGGACTGAGATGACTACGATGCTCTCTATTAAAACGCCTGTCAAGGTGTTTCCATTGAGCCCACCGGGTTCATCAACATAGGCTTCCTGACGAAGCTGGGGCTCCGGTCTGATATCAGAGACATGATGTGAGAGCTGGGGATGGGAACCATGGCTACTAGGCCATATGCATTCTATCCCAACCTGGTCCGACAGTTTATGGCCAAAGCTCAAGTGATTTATCAGAACTCCAGAGCGAAGAGGGCGAACAAGACCTACTTGACTTTCATGATCAGAGGCATCAGATACGACATCACCATTCCTTATCTTTACCATATCAACAGGTTTGACAACCCCGAGAACCTTGGCTGCAGCGTTCCTACCTTGGATAGCCACATGCCACTTCGACTCCAGCTCGGCCACTCAGACCAACGTCCGCCACCCGTCCCAGCGCTACTTCCTGAAGATCCTTGCCAACACTTTGTTGTGCAAGAATTATCCCAACAAGATGAGGGTTCAGGAGCTCACAATGCTGTACGAGTCAGTCAGAGGTTTGGTTGAGCTCGATGAGGAGGTTGCTTCACCACCTGTGAGAAAAAAGCAGGTGAAACTGGGGGCTATTTTCGCTGAGCACTTGGAATCCCTATAGGCAAAACCTTTCAAGGGGTCCGAAAAGAAGAAAGAGACAGTGGGGAGACTTCTGACCCCCATCTTTTTACATCTTGGGATCAGCCATCAGGGGGCCTCGTGGAGTCAGAGATAGAGTACATGGATGAGGCTCACTTGACAAGGGCGGGAGGGCTGATGGAAGGACGCTACTGGTACTTCGTGGATGATGCAGGGCCTCACATGATAGAGCTTCCTGAGCACGACGTGACAGACTTTTTCGACACCCCTTCACGCCTTGAATTTGGACCGGATGAGCGCCTATTGCTCAATGCACCTGTCTGCATATGCCGTAGAGGAGGACTTAGAGCTGCGCACGCACCGGCAGAGGACGAGCCAGCAGCAGCACCACCCCCTCTTCCAGCATTCCAACAGAACCCAGAGATCCCCATCCACGATCACAGACACTTCCAGAGAGTTGTGGTTGGTGTATTTCAGGCCACATGGGGTAGGATAGAGGGCGATGTCCAGGTGTCAGTGCTGTAGCCGTCCGCGTACCAGAGAGAGGTCGCCACCAGCAGCTCCATCACCACCACGCCAGCCAGACATGGACACCACCAACGAGGAGTAGCCTTACTTTGTTGGATTTTAGAACTTATGTTTATTCTTATCAGTGGTTGCTATTTTAACATGATTTTTATTAGTGTCTAACAGTGCTAACAAAAAGAGAGATGATCAGACTATGGAGAGTTTAGACACTTTTTACAGTTACTTGCTGACAGGTTCATGTTGTCCATCGAGCATCGATCAATAGTCCTTAGGTACCGTTGATCGATGGTGCCTATGACAGAGAGGTACGAGTTTTAAATCCTAACAACTAACTTATTTCCATTGCAATTTATTTAAACCCGCCAATCTCAGACTATTTTCACGCTGAGACATTGTTATTCAAGTATGGGGGAGGTAGTTACAAATGCCATATTTTATTTTTGATGTTTTATTTCTTACTAGCGATTTTAAAATTTTTTTATTGAGTCAAAATTAGAAGTTAAGTATAGACTATAACCTTTTTCTGGAACAGTTTGTTGCAACATTTTCTAGCACCATTCTGAGATTGATTGGAAAAGCTAAGTAGATTGATTATCCTGGAACACCCACATTTGCTAAGAACTTCTGAAGGAACCAAATCTAACCTCCAACTAAGTAACTATATTTGCTTGTTCTGTTGATTGGTATACATAGGATCAGAATCCTCTTGCAAATCTGAAAGGTAAAAGTACTTTACTTTCCCATCCTTAGCTCACCTTTCTTCAGCATTTAAAAAAAAGATTGAGATGATTTTCTGAGATGCAGAGGGCTAGGTACATTACCGATGACCACACAATTCTAATTCAAAGGAATGATCACACATTGTTGGAAGTGAGGGTAGGTACATTACTGATGAACCCACTATTCGTCTACAACTTTTTAAAAAAAAAAAAATAAAAAATAAGATGGCAAGATGGATTGTATCAACGTCATTTTCCATTGAGTTTGAGATAAAAAAGATTCAAAGAAGAAAGAACATAGATCAAAGGACTATAAATATGACCTATGTTTCAGACACTTGCTTAAGTAAGAATCCACGTGTCCTCTGATCGATACCCCCAAAATAAAGCTTACACCCTGTATTATGTATTTAAATGAGGATAATAGAGGGTATGTTAGATAGTTTCTGGTAGGTAGTGGTAGGGAAGATTGATTAGCTAAGCAAAGTACAGGGAAATGCTCAAGATGTGGTTGCAATATAAACTTAGGTGAGACAGTATTTTAAGAAGCTCGTAAGTCTTTGTGTTTTCAAACGTTTCACTGATTCATTCTATGTTTTGCTTGAAGGCAAGCAAAGGATAAGTCTGGGGAGTTTATATGTCATGATTTTTACCTGATTTCACCCATGATATGTATATGGTTTAAAAAAATTTATATGAACGATATTGTTTTAAAGTCTTTACAGGCTCAGGTACTCATTGGAAGCAATCGGAGATTTTAGGTCATTCTGGAGCATTGAAGAATGTTGAGCCAAAAAATCGAAGTCAGAACCAGAATACGAAAAGACCATCGATCGACGTCTCACTCTGAGTGTTGATCGACGGTCAACCCTTCCACGAGTTAATAGAAGATTTGAAGAAATCACAATTTTACCCAGAAATTCTATTATTTGCAAGACAAGTCTCTGACAGCATTTTAGGCTATTTATTATGTTTATTAGCTGTTTTCCTAGACACACTTGTTTTTATAACCCTTTTATACTTGCAACTTTGACGGATACCATTGAATATAGAGATCTATTCCTTTCACCGACTAGGATCTTGAACTCCCTTGATTTTATTGTTATTTCTATGCAATTCATTCAACTATTCATTATGTTTATCACAATCATGTCTGAGTAGTCCGTTGTTAGATTTTGGGTTCTTCTAGGGCAGTTAGTGATTCTTAATGTTATGAAATGGTTAGGGTTATTCTAATTAGCTCATTGTTTAAGTAGATCTTAATGCTAAGTTGAATCTGATCACCTCAACCTTTGATTATAGGATGTTGTAGCGAGAGTTGGCGATACCCTGAAACATATCTTAAATTAAACAGTCTAAAACTCTTATAACAAATGAGAGTTGAATTAGAAGTTTAGAGAACATCTCAAACATAAGAATCATATATTTTTAGAAGTAGTGTCGATTGACACCACGTAGTGGCCATCGACCGACACTTCGTTAAGAATCACGAGAGTGACTAACCTTAACCCTAGAGTTTGAGTTCAAAACAACCTTCACTAAAACCCTTTACATTCTGTTAGTCCGCATTACCTAGTCTACCCGAGAGTTACCCTAAGTCTAATCCTTCCAAATAATTTTTACAAACTAAACCAATCTTTAGTTCACTATTCATCAATTAATACTTTCATCTACATTTATTTCAAAAAATAAATCTATTGTGTAATCTTAGAGTAACTATGAATTCAATCACTAAGTACTCACTGAACCTCTTATTCGAGAGAGTAAAATTAGCTCACATGATTAATTTGAGAGTGCATAATAAAAGCTACATCATCAGCCTTAAGTCTCGTCGCCTGTGGGCGACGAGACACAATCAATGTCTCGTCTCCCACAGGCGACATGATCAGCTTTGAGTCTCGTCGCCAGTGGGTGACAAGACAAGATCAATGTCTCATCACCAATGGGCGACGAGACCGGCTTTAAGTATCGTCCCTCATGGGTGAGAGACAAGATCAACGTCTTGTCGCCCATGAGCGACTAGACCGGCTCTAAGTCTCGTCGCCCACACGCGTCGAGACCAGCTTTAAGTCTCGTTGGCCAAGGGCGATGAGACCGGCTTCAAGTCTCATTGCCTGTGGCGACGAGACCATCTCTTCTTCACCAAGCTAACCTCGGGTTGTGATTGAACTGCTTCTCATCTCATATCGATTGGAGTTTCCGTTGAAGTTTTGCGATAAAAATAGCAAGGACTTGTCTACTAGTAAAATTTTTGAATCAATCATATAAAACAATAACAGTTACTTCACATAACCAACGGTACGTAAACCAACATCGTATAAAAAGTAAATTTTCCGAAATAAATCATAAAAATGCTTATGTCGCAAAACAGCCCAAAAAGATCTAAAACGCAACAAAAGGCGCACTTACGATTTTGGACGAAAATGAGCCCGGTTACAATGACGGTCTACCTAATTTCTGCACAAGATAAATGTTAAGTTTCTGGATATTCATGAAAGATCGAGAAGATAAGGAAGAATTCCACGAAGAGATATACTTGAATCATGGAAGGAAATGAAATAAGACTGACCTAAAGGGCAAAAATAAGGAGAGCTAAGTCGAAGAGGAGAGGGATGCAAAAATCTAGACCTTAGGGAATTATTGTTAGATTTAGAAAGAACTTAGGATGCAGGTGGCTAGACTAGCGAGTTCAACACTTAGAACGTTTATTACTTTGTTCTTTGGCTCTCCATTATTGACGAAGCTCTGTTCATGCTAATTTTAGTGAATCTCTGTAACTTTACCCCATTTAAATTAATAAAACGCCTCTTTGAAATTTCTTTCGATATTTTATTATTGCTTCTTTTTTTTGTATTCGTGAGTTTACGCAAAGAATCGGGGACCTCAGGTAAAGTTAAGGTTTCTTGGCTTTCCTCTGATTACAGAAATCGACTGTGTGAATTTTGGTTCCCACAAGGGCCACTCAGAGTGTTACGCCGAGGGGTCGCAAAAGGCCTTGTGCCACTCTCGAGGCGTCTAAGAAGAGGAGGTGTGTCAAAGGTGCTGAGGTCTGACCTTCGCCCTTAGGAGCTTCTGGTTTGGGTTTGAGGTCGCAGTACCGTGTCAAGGTTTGTTTCAAGAATCTCTTTCCGTTAGCGTCTTAGATCTTTTCTTATTCCTCTTTTCGTCTTGCGTAGTTCGTGTCTTTGATCGACAGGATGATTAACGACTGTGGGTCTGAGGCTGAAAAACTCACGGAAGAGCTTTCTGACTCAAAGGAGAAGTCGTCGCAGCATGATGCGAAATTGGAGGTTATCGAGGATGCACAGTCCCTTGAAGTATCACCATTGGAAACTCGAATTACCAAGTTAGAGAGGGATCTCGGAAAGGCGGAAATCTCCTTTCTCAAGGAGGGGAAGGATAGGAAGGCC
The DNA here is from genome assembly GCA_905132765.1 of Moricandia arvensis. NCBI lineage: Eukaryota > Viridiplantae > Streptophyta > Magnoliopsida > Brassicales > Brassicaceae > Moricandia > Moricandia arvensis. The sequence continues at coordinate 104,376 of CAJHQP010000626.1, read as the reverse complement.
AAGGCTTCATATTTGTGTTGCCTGCAGCGTCATATCGAAAATGGAGGAGGCTCAACAAGTCGCTGGACTGTGAAATCTAAGGTTGAGCTGAAGGACGCTCTATGTGGCGAGTTTCAGATTCGTTTGGAAATATTCGCCAAATCCCTCAAATCCCTGATGAGCGTTCGCAGCAGGGACCTTGCTCTAGCGTTCATTGAGGAAGGGATGAATGGCATTCGGCTGTTTCAGGGTATAGAGGCTCTGTCACTGCAGGCTTAAGAGGCAAAGCTGTCTGCTCATAAAGTGGAGCTGGAAGTCCTTGGGGGAGACTTCAATTTTCTCTTTTCTGGCCTGGAATCCGATTCTATCCTTCCGTTGCTTTTCAAGGAGAAAGATCCCGTTGATGCCGAGCTTCCTGACGTTTTTGAGGGAGACAGAAGTGACACTGTCCTTGACCCGGATGAGGCAATGGGTGAGGGAAAGGTTCCATCTTTGGAGGTTGAGTGAGGACATAGTCCCATTCGGGACGTTTGATTTTTATGTTTTTGTTTCTTGTTTTTTTTTCTGGCCATGTGTGGCCATGTCTTATATTTCGGGACTGGCCGTGTGTGGCTTGAAATCCCTGCCACTTGGCAGTTTTAATAAACTATGTGGATGTTGAGGGAAAGAGTATAAGTAGTCGTCTTATATCGAACTCTCAGTGGGTCTTTACATTCGTTGTTTGTCTTAGATGAGGGTACTTGAAGATTTCAGTTTGTGGAGCCTCATGAATTCACAAATATAAGCGAAGAGAGATGTGTTTGAATCTCGTATCGGTTTATCAATACTATGCCTTGAAATGTTTGAGACCAGTGTGTTAGGTTTAGGGCAAGACCTAGGGTTACTTTCAGTTTATGTTTCGTGGTGGTATTTTTGGCTTACGTTACCCGTTGCATTTTTGACCTGATTCCGTCTCTATGTTGGTGCGTATGACCGTTCGGTCTTCTGAGATGGCAATTTCGTCAAGGAACATATTTTTGTTAGAAAAATGATTCTTCAGGCGTTTTGAGACGTCTCGAGATGCTGAGAACCGGGTTTTTCTTTTGTATGCCACGTTTCGAGTTTGAACTGTTCGCGGGCTTGAAGAGTTTGTTAACCGTTTATTATATTGTCTATAAATGTTTTTTGTATGATATCTGTTTTTCATGTTATACGGTGATAAAGTATTGCGTGATACTGAGTGTTTTTGTGAGAGATTAGTGAGTCACTTTGAAGTTGGACCACGTTTTCTGTACTGCTGATTTGTTTTAGTGAAAATATCGAGTTTGAGAGCAAGGATATTTTAAAATGTGAGAATATACAAGTATATGTATATGTACCCACTCCTCGCCCCCTTTTCGGAGAGGTGGACAGTTGAAATCACCTTGCGTCGAGTTGCTTACCTACCCCTTTCGAAGATCAAGTCGTCTTGTAGTTCAATTTGTTGTGGGATGATTGCTTAGTGATAATATCTTTTGAGATGCATCACACTCCAGGTTCTTGGAATTTGGACGTCTTGCATGTTGGCGATTTCATATGCACTTGGTCGGACCACTTTTATGACTTTGTATGGTTCATCCCAGTTTTCTTCGAGTTTTTCCGCGTTTTGTTCGACGGTGTTTTGGAAGATTTTACGCATGATTAGATCGCCTTCCTTGAATCTGCGGCTTCTACATTTGAGTTGTAGTGCTTCGCGGCCGCTTGTTGGTATTTTGAATCCGTATGAGGGCCTGATCCCGACGCTCGTTGATGAGGTTGTGATCATCCAGCAACATCAGATTGTTCAAGTCTTCTTGTTCTGAGAGTAGTCTCCTGCATATTCCGGGTAATTCGACATCCACCTTAATCATGCACACTAACCCATATACGTGGGCGGACGGGGTTTCTCCTATTGCTCGATGTGACCATAAGACTCCTTTGAGTTCTTCTTCTCATCAACAATTCTGGGCGTCTAGGCATTCTTAAGTCCATCTAGGATGGTTTTGTTAATAGTTTCAGCCTGGTCGTTGCCCTGTGGGTATCTGGGAGCTGACTTGGTTAATCCTATCTTCCATTTTTCGCAAAATACCTTGAATTTGGTCGTGATAAACTAAGACCCGTTGTCTTTTTTTTTATCTCGTACAAAATTTCGTGTCTGCAGATGATATCTCTCCATACGAAGCTTTCAACTTTGGCGTGCTTAATGCTCGTGCATGAGTTTGGTTCGACCCATTTTGAGAAGAAATAAGTTAAGACTGACATGAAGCAATTCTGTTTAGATTTGTGCATGGGGCCGACAATATCCATTGACCACTGCATGAACGGGTATGGTGCCGAAATAGATGAGAAAACCTTTGCGGGTTAATGGACTGTTGGCGAGTGCTTTTGGCATTTTTTGTTTTTGCCTTTTCACTTGAATTTCTCGCAATCTATGATCATTGTTGGCCAATAGTAGCCATGGCGTTTTATTTTGATTGCGAGGGATCTTCTAACAGAGTGATTTTCGCAGGATCCAGAGCTGACCACTTCCATGATTTTCCGGGCTTTGTTTCCTTCCACGCATGTCATAAGTTGTCTGTAGAATCTCCACTTGTAGATTTCTCCATCTACTAGGATGTATCGTGAGGCTTGGGTTTTGATCTTTCGAGCTGCCCACTTTTCTGCAGGGAGTGTTCCGTCGGCGATGTATGCTAAGATAGTTTCCATCCATGGTTTATCGCAGATGTTCAGATCATTCCGAATATCTTAGGGTTAGGTGCTCTAAGAATTCTACGGGGATTACTCTTCTGAGACCCGGATCTGAGCTTGATGCTAAGGATGCTAGAGCATTGTCCTGGGTATTTCCGCGCCGGGAATTTGGGTGAGAGAAAATTGATCAAATTTTTGAGCTAGGTCATGGACGAGTTTTAAGTATGCGTCCATCCTTCCGTCCCTTGCTATGTATTTTCCACTGTATTGGCCTGCTACTAGTTGAGAATCGCAGTATGCGTGGATGTTGCATATCTTGAGAACATGAGCTAGCCGAAAGCCCACGACAAGATCTTCGTACTCAGCTTCATTTTTTGAAGCGTGAAAAATTAGCCAAAACGATTGTTCCAACTCTTCCTCAGTTGGTGACATGAGTCGAACCTTGATTCCTGAGCCTTGTTTGGATGAGGATCCGTCAACATAAAGGGTACAGGTCGAGTTTGGTTCTTGGTTTGTCATGCCCTCCATGGGGAGTTCTACCAAGAAATCGGCGAGTACTTGTGATTTTGCACAAGTTTTCGTTCGATACTCAATATCGTATTCGCTCAGCTCGACCGCCCACTTTTCTAATCCCCCTGATTGACTGGGACTATGCAAACTTGTTTGCAACGAGAATGGAGTAAGGACTAGGATCGCGTGTGACTGAAAATATGGCCTCAGTATTTGTGTCGACATTACGATGGTGAGTGCTAGTTTCTCCATCATAGGCTACTGTGTCTCGGCATTTAATAACATATTACTTATGTAGAAAATTGGTGTTTGCTAGCCGCATTCTTCTCTGATGAGAACACCGCTTATGAGCATCTTTGATACTGCGATATACAGAAACAGAGGTTCCCCTTCGAGGGGTTACACAAGAACTGGAGTAGAGGTCAAGTAATCCTTCAACTGTTAGAAGGCTTATTCGCATTCCTGAGACCACTCAAAAGTTTTGTTCCCTCTTAAGGTCTCGTAGAAGGGTAGGCATTTGTCTGTTGATCGCGAGATGAAGCGATTAAATGCTGCGACTCGCTCTGTTATTCTTTTCACTTCTCATTTGGTTTACGGGGAAGCCATCTCAATCAGCGTAATTAATTGTTTCGAATTAGCTTTGATTCCATGATATGTGACGAGGTATCCAAGGAATTCCCCTGATGCCATTACGAACCTGCATTTTGCTGGGTTCAGTCTCATGTTATAAAAATTTAGCCTCTCGAAACATTCTTGCAGATGAGCGATGTGATCTTACTCTTCGAAAGATTTTACGAGCATATCATCGATGCAAGCCTCCATAGTTTTTCCTAGTTTATCGGAGAACATGCTATTTACGATTCGTTGGTAAGTTGCGCCTGCATTCTTGAGACTGAAGGGCATTACTTTGTAACCATAGGTGTCGTGATCTGTGATGAACGCTGTCTTTTCGTATCAGGATTCGTCATAATTTGATTAAGTCCTGAAAAGCCGTTGATGAAAGACAAGAGCTTATTCCCCACTGTTGCTTCTACCAAGTAGTCGATATGCGACAATAGGAAGCTATCTTTTGGACACGCCTTATTGAGATCAGTGAAATCGACACAGACTTGCCACTTCCCGTTTTTCTTTTTGACTATGACAGTATTGGCAAGTCAGTCTGGGTATCTGACCTCCGTTATGGATCCAACTTTGTGGAGTTTATCAACCTCGTCGATTACCGCTATTGCGCGTTCCAGTCCCAACTTTCGCCTTTTGTGTTTCATAGTTTTGAAAGTCGGATCGACATTGAGTTCGTGACATGTTATATTGATATCGATCCCTGACATGTCTTTGCATCCCAAGTGAATGTGTGAAGGTTCATTTTAGACAAGCTATAAGCTTTATCTTTAAGGGTTCACAGAGCTTAGCGCCGATTTCAACGCAACGGTCAAGGAACCTCTCTTCAAGACATATCAAAACAATGGGTTAGCAAGTTGGTTCACGTTTTTCATCCAAGGCTTCGGCCTTCCGTAGTTTCTAGAAGATTTTCGTTTAATCTTGTTCTAGGGCGTTGTTGACGGAAGTCAATTTCTTTTTTTATTTCAAGAGGGTTTCGGCTGTTAATTTTTTTTCGTTTTAATTCTGTCGTGAAAGAGACCTATGATATTTTTGATCCCCATTGATTTTTTCGGTTCCAAAGGGAGATGGAAACTTAAGTCACAAGTGGTATGTTGACGGTATGGCTTTCATGGACTTCAGCCACAGAAAACCCACGTTCGGTGACAGCTTGCTCGTTAAAGTTTATTTTAAAGCATACAATCTATCAAATTAACCCCACGAACTACTCTTGCCGAGAGAGGTCTAATCATTGTACATATGGATAGAATCCATAAAGAGCGAGGACACAAAATAAATTTATGTATTCTAATGGTTAATCTGAAAAGCTATAAAAAGGAGGTTTATTGTAGGTTTTATCTAAAAAGGAAACTGTCTTAATAATTAAGTTGATTCAAATATGGAAAGATAGATCTAGGGTTTCCCGTAAGTGAAATATAGTGGATATGAGGCCGGAAATTATTAATAGGCAAGGACCTTAATAAAAAAATCTGACCCCTCTCGTTCTAACTCTCGTATGCAAACAGAGGAGTCGATTGTCGATTCACGGCTAAGGCCGAGTGTAAATCGACGGTTATCATACAGAAAGTTTGTCCGCTAGGTTAATTAAACCAGCTCTCGCATGTATCTAACAACTCAGCTCAATGGAAATAATTCAGGCATATAACCTACTCTTTTAGTTTTCCATGTCCTAAGTTCATGTTTCTAGTTAGCTACTTTAGAACGCACATTAAACACAATTCCAAAGATTGATATCACTTCATCCTAGCAATCCTATTTTGGGACAAATTCATTAATACCATTATAAACCCTAAATCTATCAAGAGAATTAATCAGACATAATCATAGAAAGCATGATAAACTGAATAATATAATGGATAGAATAAATAATGGGTTCCAATACAAATCTCTGAAGGAGTTCAGATCTTCTCCCGTAAACTACTAAAAATTTGTAAATAATACTTTGTGTAACATGAAATATGTGTATCTCTGCCTAAGAAATGATAAGACCTTTATAAACTAAGTCAAACTCGTTCAAGGCGCATTCTTGTCATTTTTCTTAACTTTGGCTTGAAGTCGGCCAATAACTCTGCGAGTATGATGTCGATCGAAAACAAGGATACTCCGTCGATCGATGGTCATGCCTGACTTTGACTCGGGCTTAGCTGATCATGAGAAGCTATTGGATATCTTTTCTGAATGCTCTAACAAACTCTATTATCTCCATATTTATCCAAAAAGTACTTTGACCTGAAAAGACTCTAAAATTCAGTCTAACATACATAGGCGACTCCAAATAGCGTCCAAATGATAGTCTAAAAAATAACAAGGTATATCAACTCCCCTAGACTTAAACTTTTGTTTGTCCTCAAGTAAAACAAAGGTAGCCTGTGAAAGAGGTTTGAAAAGCTGGGACTCACATGATACATAAGCATAACTATTACCCCTACTATATCGCAACCACATCGAATAATGCTAATCGAAGAGAAATTTTATATTGCCTTATCCTAGTATAGCAACCAAATCCATCTTCCAGCAACTCAACCAATACTGATTTGACTCACCCCTCTACTGATCTCATTTCTTTGCATAAAAATAAACTGCTGCCTTTACCTTGGGAGAATCGATCAAATGACACATGGACTCAACTTCAACAAACCTACAAAAAAGGTATAAATTCTTTCCTGGCCCCTTTCTACCCTCTTCTCTCTCAAAAACCTTTTGTATCGCAATTCAATGGACAATGATGCTGCTACAGTCCATCTTCCCATCTCATTTTTGATTTTTTTTGAACAAAGTTGTAGGTGAATAGTGAGGTCATCGGTAATGTACCTACCCCTTGCTTCCAAAAATGTGTGATCATTCCTTTGAATTAGAATAGTGGATCATCGGTAATGTACCTACCCCTTTACATCTCAGAAAATCATCTCAATCTTTTCTATTATTGATCCTCAAGAGAGAGATAAGAGAAATCAGAAATACACAGACTTGTACTTGACAAATTTGCAGAAGGAATCCAATCAGATGTATACCAAACCCTAAAGCAGAAAAATTAGTCAGTATTATATTGAATATCAGCTTTGGTTCCTTCACACTTTTTTAGTAACCATGATCTAATTGCAGGATGCTCCACTTTGGCATCTCTAGTAATATATGCAATCAACATGTCTAAGAATTGTGCTATAGTGTGGTTACTCAATAAATAAGTTCTTATCGTAACCTTCTTGACTCTATAAAAAATTATTTAAAAAAATTAATAAATAAAAATTCAAATATATAAAAGCTTCAGCGAACCTCCCCCAGAGTTAAATAACATTGTCCCAGTGATATCCCGTTGGGATTGGTTAATAAAAACTAAAGCATAAGTAAAAGGTAGAGAGAATGTCGATGTTTCCAAACTTCGTAAAGAGTGTCGAGCGGTGGTGGGTGTTGGGTGTTGAGTGATGGTGAACCATCCAAGCCATCGACCGATTGTAATGTGTTGGGGTTGACTAATGGTGGTTTCGAACTTTTCTACTCCTCCTTTGAAAACCTGAAGTAATTAAGAAAAAATAAGTAATTAATTAATAACTAAGTAATTTTAAAATATAACTTACTAAATACTTGGTTCTCTCCCACTCAGCGCTTGAGTATAGTCGTAAGCTCAATGTTTAGATTTTTGGGCTAAGAAGTTGGTTAATCAAACAAATGTTGAAAGCAAGTATCCACATACTCTCTGCTCGTCTCAAACCATGCACTGATGAAGCCTCTCACAATGTCATCTGCTTTGGTTTTCTAATTGTACATCTTCCTTTGAGCAAACACCAATCTACTTATCCTTTTTTCGAGTGCTTGAATGCATCCCATCAACATGTTAAGTCTGGCATCTGTGGGCTCTGAAATATATTCCAAACTCCGGTAGATACTATCTCTCATCAAGTCATGAGAAAGGTAAACTCCATCAAGCTTGTCTTGTAATAACTCCTCTGTTACCAGCCTCTGCCCAGATGCTGCATGGTGACTATTGATCGATGGCCAAGCGTTGCCGTCTGTCGATGCTGAACTGACTGCCCCAATCGATGTTTGTTTCTTGAAGAGATTTCGTGATCCGTTGGCCATAGCCAATATTTCTATGATATCGTCCATGGACACATTGAGAATCCTTTCAATCGATTGCTTGTGCATATCCATTTGGGTCCCTCATAATTCCAAACGCATCTAGTCTGAGGTAGCCATAATCTTCATCGTATCCTATCGGATTGTCGTCGATCGATGGTACGGGTCCACCGTCGATCGATGTTGTATTCCATGTTCCCTAGGATCCTCTGAAATTTCCAGCCTCTTCTAGTGCAAAAGCATGGTTCTCGACTGCTTCTTCTTTAAAGTAAGAACCATCATATTCTTGATTATTGGTTTCTGGCGTCATCTCACGGTATTGCTTCCCAATGTAGACTATGTATTCTTGGATGTCTTTGTTGTTTCGATCTCTGTCATAACCATCGATCGATGTTAGAGGTTGAGTATTGATCGATGCTGAACGGTGGGTTTCGTGCAGGTTTGGGTCATAACGACGGTCGACAGATACCAAGGGGTGGGTGTCGATTGATGATGTGTCCGCAAGTTCATCGTGTTGATCGTAATTGCAGAAACATGTAGCAATCAAACTTGGATAATTACCCAATTCTATCCGAGTAGCCTTGTTCTTGACTTTAACAGGTTCATAAAAGTTGTATGAATCAATGAAAGATAGATACAACATGTTTGTCTTTATGTCGCGGATAGCTCCCACTGTTTCCATGAATGCTCTTCCAAGAAGTAAGGAAGAGTTCCAATCAATCTTTATATCCATCACATGGAAGTCTACTGTAACTAAGGCATTGAAAATCTGCACTGGAACGCCTCTGGCCATCCCTCCTGAATTCACTTTGGAGCAATTCACAAATGTGAGTGAATCACTAAAAGGCCCCACTTTCAAGTTTACCTTCTCTGCCTTAATTCTAGGCATGATGGTAACCGCCGATCCAGTATCGTAGAGGGTGTTAGGATACTCGTGACCTTTGACAAAACATGGAATCACAAATTTCACATGGTCAATTTTCTTCTTGAGAGTGGTGCTCTATTTCAGCTTCTCTCTGGGGTCATTAAACATGCACTCTATGTCCTTTTTTGTTTCCTTGGATTCCCTGAAAATAGTTCACAATCTAAGAGTATAATATGCTTCATCAAATTGAGTATATAAAGGAATTTTTAAAACTCTTTTGGCAAAGCCATCAGTCTCTTTGCCAGTTGCTTCTCTGAGAAGATGCTTGGAAATTTTCTGCTTCCTTCTGGTTTGCCTTTCTGTTGTCATAGGGTCAGGTGTATTGGCGTTTTGTTCTTGAGTCTCCATACTCGAAGGTTTGAAAAATAGGCTGGCACTAAGACTTGGTAAACGAATGGGTTATGATGTTGGAGACTGTCGATCGACGATGACTTCTCGACGTCGATCGATGTAAGAAGATTCACACGAAGCAACAGATTCTAAAGGTTCCGTCGATCGATGTTCTGGTTTGGGTGTCGATCGACACCATTGCGAACTATCGAAGGAAAAAGTAATTTCTACACAAAATCACCTTCATGAAGCTATTCTCTCTTCACTTCTTGCCAAAATCATCACCTATCAATGCACTGGCATAGTGCTTCTGACAAGCTTCTCCTTTCTCCTTAATCAGGGTCTCATGTCTCTGAATTGCCTCACTTGTTTGACCGCTTGATTCTCCAACTTCTTGACATGAGTGTTGAGAGTCTCAAACTTTGTGTTGAGGTTGATGTACAGAGCATCTATCTTTCCATTGAAGTTCACAATCATCTGCTTCTGCTGCTCCAGTATTCTATCAACCATACCTTCTAACTTGCTCTCATGAGGCTTTTTCTTCTGTGAATTTTAATTTTAGTTACTCATGTTGCCACCATAGGATTTTCTGTTGTAACCTTTATTTCCTGGTCTTTAGAAACCGTTTCCACTAACAAAATTCACATCTTCTTCCAGGGCTTTCACTTCTTGCTTCTTGAGAAATTTCTGAACGCTATCTAACTTTGCTTTGACTTCATCTATCTACTCCTTGCTCAAAGTTGGAGCTGATTTCTTCCTCTCATAGTCACTGTGCTTGGTGATATTGCTAGATACCAAGTTCTCAATAAGCCTTGTTGCTTCTTCTGGAATCATGGTGCTGAAGTTTTCTTTACTAGCTTTGTCTAAAGCCATCTGGTACTACAATACCTCTGAAGAAAGTGCTAAGCAGCTGCACTTTATTGAAACCGTGGTGTGCGCAGTCTCTCTGGTAGGACTTGAATCTGAACCTAGAGCTTCGAATGATTCTCCAGCCTCATGTGTGAATGTAGCAATTCAGCCCCTCAAGTCTCTGCTCGTGCATCATCAAAAAATTGCGCATGAATGCATTCTTGATGTCTGTTCAGGATGTCAGAGATCCTGGTGCTAGTTGTTTAAGCGAATGTGAAGCATCTCCAACAAGTGAGTACTTGAAGACATTACATTATAGATAGTCCTCAGGGTCTCCATTGGCTTTAATAGCAGATACTGGATCCTCAAACCACTCCAGATGATTCATCGGGTGCTCATTTCGTAATCCATGGTAGGGTGTCTGCGCTACAAGTGCAAAGAAGGACAGTTTAATCTCAAAATAATTCCTCTGGAAAGCTTGAGAACGAATAGCGGATCTGTGAGCATAGAACTTGTCTTGGCGATTATAGTATGCCAGTGTCCATTGAGCAGCTTGGGCAGCAGCTTCAGGTCGAGCTACTGCAGCGTCTGCTTCTGCTTCAGGAGTTACAGCACCATGATCGTTAATTCTTTAACATGTTGCATTAGGCAGATGACCTGCAAGGTCATACATGTCTCCTCTCTCATAACCACAACTAAAGTCTCAACCATCTGAACTCGCAAGCTACCATCGATAAATTCTGTGTCGGTACTGTCAATCTATGTTGATCGTGAATGAGCATTGGTTGGCGGTTGAGTGCTACTGTCAATTGATGCTTGTCGTATTTGTTTGCGGATGGAAAGTTCGATTTCAACGGGGTCTGAGAAGAGTAATTCCTGGTTCTTTTTGTTTCTGGTAGTGCTAGGCATGCACCTGGAAGACAATAAAATAAATTTAATGGCAATCCTTGCTCCCCAGCAACATCGCTAAATTTGACAACGTGCGGGTTAAGGTTTATTTTAAAGCAAGCAATCAATCAAATTAACCCTACAAACTACTCTTGCCAAGAGAAGTCTAATTGTTGAACTTGAGGATCGAATCCACAGAGAGAGGGGGTTAAGCTAGGCAAGCTATAAATAGGGGGTTTATTGTATGTTTTCTTGGAACAGGAAATTATCTAAATAAGTTAAGTTGATTCAAATATGAAAAATATAGAGCTAGGGTTTCTGGTTATTTAATTATACTGGATAAGATAGACTTAGGATTCATGGGATTATTAATATGCAAGGACCTTAATCAACAAATCTGGCCCCCTCGCGTTCCAACTCTCATATGCAAACAGAGGAGTCGACCGTCGATCGACGCCTAAGGCCGAGTGTTGACCAACGGTTATCAGACAGGAAGTTCGTCCGCTAGGTTAATTACACCAACTCTCGCATGTATCTAACAACCAATCTCAATGGAATCAATTCTGGCGTAGAACCTACTCACGTAGTTGTCCATGTCCTAAGTTTAGGTTTCTAGTTAGCTACTCTAGAACGCAAGCATTAAACACAGTTCCAAAGATTGATATCTCTTCAACCTAGAAATTCTATTTTGGGGCAAATTCATCAATATCATTATAAACCCTAAATATAACAAGGAATTACTCAAACATAATCATAGAAAGAATGATAAACTTAATAATATAATGCATTGAATAAATAATGGGGTTCCAATACAAATCTCAGATGGAGTTCAGTTCGTCTCCTCTAAACTACTAAAAAAGTTGTAAATAATACTTTGTTTAATATGAAATATGTGTCTCTCTACTTAAACAATGGCATGACCTTTATAAACTAGGTCAAAACTCGTTTAGGGGCATTCTCGTAATTTGTCTTGACTTGGGCTTGAAGTCGGCCAATACTTCTGCGAGTAGGCCGCCGATCGACAGCAAGGATGTTCCGTCAATCGATGGTCATGCTTGAATTTGACTCGGACTTATGTGATCGTGAATAGCTACTAGCAATCTTTCCTGAATGCTCTAACAAGCTCCATTATCTCTATATTACTCTAAAACGTACGTTGACGTGAAAAGACTCTAAATTACTGTCTAGACATACATAGTAGACTCCAAATAGGGTCCAAATGATAGTCTAAAATTGGGAAATAAAAAGGTATATCATTTCCGTTCTATTATGCTGGTCGATCGAGGAATAAATTCCACAACTTTGGTTATGCTCTTAGCTTTACATGCGAGGATAATGATCTGAGGGTCATAGTAGCTTCTCTTGAGAATCCCACTAACGGACTCAGACTTTCCGTGATTTTAGAGAGTTAGATTTTCATTCTCTCGAGAATATCTTCGATGATGATATCAGTCAAGCTTCCGATATCGACTAATACTCTCGCGATATCGATATTTTGTATTGTCAGCTTAATGAAAAGGAGGTCATTGCGAGGGTTGGATGAATCGGCCATTGCTGTATCCTCGAAAGAGATGACAGTAATTTCCATTAGGCTAGATTTATTGCTTTTTGATCATTCGGTGATCTTTGAGTTAGAGAATCGGACCCCCTCCTTTTAGCGCCAAACTGTGGGAACCGAAATTTCCACAATCGATTTCCTTGATCAGAGGAAAGTGAAGAAACCCTAATCTTACCTTACCTGAGGTCCTAGATTCTCTACATAAACACATGAATACGAACAAGTTACAATAACAAAATATTGAAAGAAATTGAACAGAAGTGTTTAATAAATTTAGATGGGGTAAAGTTACAAAGATTCACCAAAAACAATATGGACGGAAATTTTTCAACAGTGGAGAACCAAAGAACAAAGCAATAAAACGTTCTAAGTGTTGAACTTGCTAGTCTAGCCACCTAGATCCTAAGTTCTCCTAAAGCTAACAACAATAAAGCTAACAACAATCCCCTAAGTTATAATATTTTGATACACTTGCTTTTCGATTTAGCCCTCCTTATATATGTCCTTCTAGATCAGTCGTTTTTCCTTTTCTGCCCCTGATTCGAGTATATCTCTTCGCAGAAATCTTCCTTATCTTCTCGATTTTCCATGATTATCTGGAAACTTAACATTTATCTGCTTTTCCATTTATCTTCTAGGGAAATTAGGTAGATCGTTTAGTTGGGCTCATCTTCTTCTGAAAATTATAATTGGGCTTTTGTTGCGGGTTAGACCGTTTCGGGCCGTTTTGTGACTTCAAATTTTTAACGATTTCTTTCAGATAAATCCTGTTTCATACGATGTTGGTTTCTGTACTGTTGGTTCTGTGAAATAATAAAACTGATCATATAGTTGAGATAGAAATGGTGTTAAGTTAACCATTACATTGAGTGTGTCTCGTCGCCCACGGGCGACGAGACTCGAGGCTGGTCTCGTCGCTTGTGGGCAAGGATACATTGAACGTGTCTCTTCACCCATGGGCGATATTGAACGTGTCTCCTCACCCACAGGCGACAAGACATTGAACGTATCTCTTCACCCACGGACGACGAGACTTGAGGCTAGTCTTGTCGCCTGTGGGCGACGAGACATTAAACTTGTCTTGTTCTTTTCCGTGATGTTTGCAACCTCGTGTACTCTGAAGCTTATCCCTCAAGATATTTCCGAAGTTATTTGAGTCGTGCTTATTTGAAGGACAACTTAGCAATCATGGGTGTTGATTTTGAAGTTACCAAATTTGACCCCAAGAGGTGCTTGCTTCCTCTCTTAATTAGTTATCATGGGCTAGAGACTGCTTCAGGGGAGGAAAGAACAATATGCTGCAGATGATGAAGCAGGTCGCCAGCTGTCTTCTCTCAGCCAAGCCTTATCATGAGCTAAGCCCTCAGGTGAAGTAACAATATCTTGTATTTAACCCTCCTCCAGCCGCTTTACCACGTCCAGAAACAGAAGAAAAAAATCCAGTGAAATTTCAGGGAGAAAGAGAGAAAGAAGAACAAAAAATTCAGTGAAAAATTCCGAAAATTAAATCACGAAAAATTGCTGGTGATCTGATATTCAATCCTTGATCAGTTTGTTTCTGAGAGGAATATCAGAAGGTCAGATTTTTTTTTGAATATAACCTAGACCTAGTTGAGTTAAGATCAAGATCAGACCTTGATTTTTTTTTATCAGTCCAGCTGCAAGCTTACCTTGGAGGGGAGAACCATCTGAGTTCATCCATTCCAACGGTTTGGATTTTGGGTAAGCTTCACCTCCTTTCCTCAGTCAGTATCTGATCATAACAGTTCATGTTTAACTCAGGTCATGGTCGGAACACTTGTCTAAGATGTTATTATGGTTCAGTTCATTAGTTTCTGTTTGAATTAATTTTCTGTAAACTGTTAGCTAACTGATGGGAACTGTCTAGACCTAAGCTGAACTGAACCGATCATGTCCTGAACCAAACTATCTTACCCGAGCTGATCTTATCTAGGATGAGTAGAGCCGAGCTTGAACAGAATTGATGTAAGTTGTTTACATTGCACCAAACTGTTGGATTACTGATGTTCTGAACCGAACAGATTTGATGTTGTCTTGAACTGATCTAAGCCGCTGTCTATGGTCTGGAATTTTCACGTACTGATCTAGTCTGAGTTGAACTGAATTGTTAGGAGCAGAGCTGAACTGACCGAGCTTTGTGAACTGGTTAGCCTTGAACTATTTTGTTAGACTGATGATCCAATGATCCAAACTGTTCTTTTTTAGTACAGTGGACGAGTGAAGACTTAAGCCTCCACTTAATCCCATCCATTGTACTGTGTACTCTAATACTTGGTTGAAGAGCTAATTTAGCAGTCCATTCAATCCTTGGAGCCATATAGTCTATTGGTTTGAATTCAGATGGTTAACGAAAGTGGTCAGATCAGCCGGACTCGTCCTTGTGATCGTTCTGAATCTGAAGTGTACCAGAAGTGGTGTGTGATTAGCTTGAGCACGTGTCCAGTCTTCCTTAGCCAATCTCATTGATTCAAAGGTTAGTATAGATAGATAATTATGAGTAATGAATAAGTATACCATGTTTGCTTGTTGAATATGGTTGATTGATTATGTATTGTCTCTTTGACTATATTTATTGTGAAGTGTTTACTTTCTGTAAACACTTTAGAATTACTAAGAATAATTCTTTGAGGTTTTCCGAGTACTTATTCTCAAGTAATACTATATATGTATATGATTAAGTATATCAGAGCATGGTTATATGGTTCTGGAATGGGACTTGTTTCAAACATTTTTTGTGTCAAAATCAGTCACAAGGATAATTAGGACTTGCTGGCTGGTTCCTTCATCTTAGGATATATAGTCACAAGGATAATTAGGAATTGCTGTCGTATTCAGTATTGTTATCGTCAAGCTAGGACTTGGTAACGTCATGCTTTCCTGTTGTGCTTTAGAGTTCTAGTATGGATAACAATATTTTAGAGAGAGAGAGATATGGGACAGAATTGACACATCGATTAATTCTTCGGACCCATGTGTAATCAATGTCAAAGTGGGCGTTGTGTGTGATCTGATTCAGGGAGATCAAACTGAACATGATCACCTATATGCACTTATTCTTCCGGCTGCTAAAGTATATCCAGCTTATGCTGAGCCGTACCAGAACCAGAGCCGTACAAGAATGATTGATTCATCATTTTTTTCAAGCTGAGCTTTGGTGGCAGAGATGGCTCGACTGTAGTACAAGACGATGGACGAACCGCAACCATTCTGTTTGCAACAAGACATCTTCAAGCTTATGATGAAAAAATTTGTTGTGACCACATGATACGAGGAAGGACTTAACTGTTTGAGGTATAGTTTGGCTTGAGGAAAAGTTGGACGAAACACTTGGAGTAGGATATTGATGTAGCCCATTGTTCCGAGAATTGCAAGAAGGATGTGGAAGCATACAACATCAAGAAGGATGTAGTGAACTAGTCGTTAAGGGTCAAGCATCATTTTTGGAATGTTAGTCCAAGTTATATAGATTTCTTTCAAAAGTCCAAGATTAAATATTTTCTACCCAAAGCGTGGGGCGGATTGAAGATTCAGTTTATGGAGTTTGTACTGTGAGAGGTTTCTGCTAGAATGTTGTGGTTGAATGATTATTATTTATCCATTATGGTTTGGAGGATGGGCCAAAGATCATAAGGAAGTTCTTTGGGGACTTATCCCAAACCTTTGGAGTAATTAATGATTGTATTTCTTAAGAGATTTGTGGAGATGGTAGAGCATGACGTGAATGTTAAGGGAGTTGTTGCTGCCAAGGATGCTTCTTTGTGCTATTCAGACTGTCTAGAGGCTATCAGGTTAAGATCAAAGGTCAGTTTCGGGTAATGATCAAAAAGTCGATGGAGAGGATTTTGGTTGGACATTTCATCAGATCAAGACTGAGGACTCTTGTAGCTAAAATGGACAGTATGGTCGTGATTGTCCAAGTACGGGAAATCCTGGATCTTTTTCGCCATTCGCGCTATGGTGGTTTCTGGGAAGAGTAAGGATTTTATTTGATATACCTTGTTATTTACCAGTTTTAGACCATCATTTGAAACCCATTATTTATTCTATGCATTCTATTATTCTATCTATCATGATTTGTATGATTATATCTGATAGTTCTCCTGTTAGATTTAGGGTTTATAATGGTATTGATGAATTAGCCGCAAAATAGGATTGCTAGGATGAAGAAGTATCAATATTTGGAATTGTTTTTAATGCTTGCGTTCTAAAGTAGCTAACTAGAAACCTGAACTTAGAAACATACGAGAGCTGGTTTAATTAATCTAGCGGACGAACTTCCTGTCTGATAGCTTCGATCGACTCGGCCTTAGCCGTCGATCGACGGTCTACTCCTATGTTCGCATACAAGAGATCGAACAAGAGGGGGTCGGACTAGTTAATTAATGTCCTTGCATATTAATAAATCATGCATCCTATCCACTATAATTTACTTTCCTGAAACCCTATATCTATGGTTTTCCATATTTGAATCAACTTTACTGAGACAATTGCCTTTTCGGATAAACTTACAATAAACCTCTTACTAATAGCTTGTCTAGCTTAGCCATTAGGAATACAAAAATTTATTGTGTGTTCTCGCTCTTTTTGGATTCGATCCCTAAATACTTCAATTAGACCTCTCCTGGCAAGACTAGTTTGTAAGGTTAGTCTAAAAGATTTTGCTGCCTTAAAATAAACCTTGAACCGCATGCTGAAAATTTGGCACTGTTTCCGGGGAGCAAGGATCACCATTAAATTTATTTTCTAGGGTTTAGTTTAGGCCTTTTCTTTACTGCAAGTTACTAATAATTTATTTTTCTTGTCTTTTAGGTGCATGCCCAACAATCCCAGAAGTAAAAAGAACAAGGAATTGCTCTTCTCGGATCCCATTGCATTTGAATGTTCCACCCGCAAACAGATAAGACACACATTGATCGAAAATAGCACTAAACCACCGATCGACGCTCCTTCACAACCATCATCGATGAAAGTACCCACACGACATTGATCGACGGTAGCTCACGAATTTAGATGGTTGCGACTTTACTTGTGGTTCGAGATGAGAGAGGAGACCAATATGACCTTGAAGGTCATCTGCGTAATGCAGCAGGTCAGAAAATTAATGATCAGGGGGCTGTAATCCCTGAACCAGAAATAGAAGCTGACGCTGCAGTAGCTCGACCTGAATCTGCCTCCCAAGGTGCTCAACAGACACTGTTAGACTACAATCGTCCATACCAGTTCTATGCTAACAGATCCACTATTCGTCCTCCAGATTTCCAGAGGAACGACTTTGAGATCAAATTGTCCTTCTTCTCACTTGTGCACATACACCTACCATGGATTGCGACATGAGCAGCCGATGGATCACCTGGAGCGGTTTGCGGATCTATAATCTGCTATAAAAGCCAATGGAGTACCTGAGGACTATCTATTTTGTAATCTCTTCAAGTACTCACTTGTTGGAGAGGCTTCGCATTGTATTAGGCAACTACCACCAGGATCTCTGACATCCTGGACAGACATCAAGAATGCGTCCCTACGCAATTTCTTTGATGATGCGCGAGCAAAGGACTTGAGAAGCAGAATCGCACAAGAACCTGGAGAATCATTCAGAAGCTCTTGGTTCAGATTCAAGTCTTACCATAGAGACTTCCCACACCACAGCTTCACGAGGTGCAGCTGCTTAGCACTTTCTTTAGGGGTATGGATCTTCATTGACACAGCTAGTGAAGGAAACTTCAGCACTAAAAGTCCAAAAGAAGCAACAGGGCTTATTGAGAACTTGGTGTCTAGCAATAGCACTAAGAACACCGACTATGAGAGGAATACATCAGATATATATTTTTGAAAGGAGCAGATAGATTAAGTCAAAGCAAAGCTAGATAATGTCGAGAAATTTTTCAAGAAGCAAGAAGTGAAAGCCATGGAAGAAGAAAAAGAAGAAGAAGATGTGAATTTTGTTGGGCGAAATGGTTTCCAGAGACATGAAAATCTAGGCTTTAACAGGAACTCCTATGGTGGCAACAAGAATAACTACAACCAGAATTCACAGCAGCAAAGGCCTCATGAGAGCAACTATAGTTGATAGAATAATGGAGTAGCAGTAGCACATGACTTTGAACATCAATGGATAGATAGATGCTTTATACATCAACCTCAACACAAAGTTTGAAACTCTCAACACTCATGTCAAGAAGTTGGAGAATCAAGTGGTCCATACAAGTGAGGCCATTCAGAGACATGAGACCCTTATTAAGGAGAAAGGGGAAGCTAGTCAGAAGCACCAGGTTAGTGCATTGATATGTGATGATTTTTGGCAAGAGGTGAAAAGAGAACAACTCTAGGAAGGATATTTCCATGTTGAAAGTGCTATGTCATTTGGCAGTTTGCATTGGTGTCGATCGTCACCCGAACCTGGCCAACGATCAACGGAACCAACAAAGTTTGTAGCTTCATGTGAGCCTTCGAACGTTGACCGAAGTAGAGAAACAAACATGGATCGACAGTATGCAACAGTGGAACGTATTCGTTTACCAAGTCTGATGCCAGCCTATTTGTCAGACCTTCGAGTATGGAGGCTCAAAAAAGAACGCCAATACACCTGAGCCAATGATAGTCGATAATACATCAGAAAGGCACCCAGAAGGAAACATGAGATTCCTTACAGTCTTCGCAGAGAAGCAACTGACAAAGAGATTGAAGGCCTTGCCGAAAGAGTTTTTAAAATTCCTCTAGACAGTCAATTTGATGAAGCATACTATACTCATAGATTGTGGATGTTTTTCAGGGAATCCAAGGAAAAATAAAAGGACATAGAACGTATGTTCAAAGACATTAGAGAGAAGCTGAAGCAGAGGACCACTCTCAAGAAGAAAAGTGACCCTTGGAAATTTGTGATCCATGTTTTGTCAAAGTTTACTAGTATCCCAAAGCCCTCTGCGATACTGGATTAGTAGTCATCATCACGCCTAGAGTTATGGCAGATAAGCTAAGCCTGAAACTGGAGCCTTTTAGTGATTCATTCACCTTTGTGGATTGCTCCAAAGTGAATTCAAGAGGGATAGCCAGAGACGTCCCAGTGCAGATTTGCAACACCTTAGTCCCAGTAGACTTCCATGTCATATATATAAATATTGAGTGGAACTCTTCCTTACTCCCTGGAAGAGCATTCATGTCCACAGTGGGAGCTATCTGCAACATGAAGACAAAAAGGTTGTATCTATCGGTTATTGATCCAAACAACTTTTACAAACCTATTAAAGTCAAGAACAAGGCTACACTGATAGATTTTGGTGATGTTTCAGGCTTGATTGCTACATGCTTTTGCAATTACAATCAAGATGACGGTAGCTACACCCAGAACCTGCATGAAACCCACCCTTCACAAATGATTGATACTCAACCTCTAACATCAGTCGAAGATTATGCCACAGATCAGAATGACAAAGACAGTCAAGAAGACATAGTCTACACTGGGCAGCAATACCGTGAGATGACACCAGAAAACAATAAACCAGAACACGATGCTTCCTACATTGAAGAAGAAGAAGTCGAGTACCATGATTTTGCACTAGAAGAGGCTGGAAATTTTAGAGGATCCTTGTTGGGGTCAAAATCGGTTACGAAGGATTCAAGGTCAAAAACCTACCAAGAAATGTACTCTTTGTTTAAAATAGATAATATCTCGAAAGAGGGGAAATGGGAAAATCAAAGTCAAGTTTTGGCTAGCCACGAAGGAATGGTCTGCACGGTGAGCCATCAAAAAGAGTGTGTCCTTGACCTCAGGTCGACGTGTCGCCGAGCGTCAAGATAACAAAACGACTGAAGGACTCGATCATCCAACTCACCAAACGAGGAAGTTGGCCAAGAAAAACGTACAACTCGTCGAACAGACGAGTCTAACCCCACAAGCTTACCAACTCGCTTGTTCGGCAATTTGGACTGGTCCAACTCGCCGAACGGGCGAGTTGGGCAATGCAGGCCGACAAACTCACCGAATGGGCGAGTTGGGTAGTGCAGGCCGACTAACTCGCTGAACGGTCGAGTTGGGTAGTGCAGACCGACCAACTTGCCGAATGGGCGAGTTGGATCGAACGAGACGGACAACTCGCCCGTTCGGCAAGTTGGATCAATCAATCCATTTTCTTCTTTTCCTCATAACTCCCTCCTTCAAAACTTGATCGAACTTATCTTTGTTTCGTCTCGAATGAGATTGACGTTGGAACTTTACCATAAGAGCTCGTTCCCTCATATAAAGTTTGGATCGATCGTGTAAAACGGTAACGATAAACTAAACACCCAAAGTTGCCTGCACTATATGAAAGATCCTAACTCTCGTCAGGGACGACATCGTCTCAAGAATGTTCTTTCGATAAAATCGCAAAAATGCTTAAGTTGAAAAGCGGCCCGAGAAAGTCTAAAACTCAGCTAAAAGCCCACTGGCGATTTAATCCAAAATCAAGCCCAATATTTATGACGGTTATCTTATATTTTGCATGAAGAGATAAATGTTAAGTTCGAAAGATAAATGTCAAGATCTGAAGATAAATTTTAAGTTTCCAAAGATAATCATGAAGATCAAGGGAACAAGGAATATTTCCGCGAAGCGATAAATTCGACCAAGGGTAGAAGGGGAAAGAGAAAACCGCCTCTGGGAGGAGTATATAAGGACTTCGAGGTTAGGGCACTTGGGCATATTTCCGTTTTACTGTTATCAAGCTGCGACTCAACTAGGTTATTCAGGTCTTACGAGGTTAGAACTAGGAACTAGCCGAAGGCTATTTCTGGTAAGGCTTTACCTGTTGTAACGCTTAAACCACAAATTCAGAATATGTTAGGAAATACGGGGAAAATTTTGTGGGAAATCAGAATTTGCGGGAGCGGGAAGAAAACACACAAAATTGTTAACGGAGTTGGGCCAATCTTGCCTACGTCTCCGGACCTGCTACAGGTCTTTTATTATTAACCCGGGAAAATTTACAAAGCTCTCAACTCATACCCGAAGAAAAAAAAAAGTTTTTTTTTTTTTTTTTTCTTCACGAAGAAGTTCTTCTTCTTCTCTTCTTCTTCTCTCTTTCTCTTTGGATTTTGGGATGCTTTTGCTCTTCACCTTGTGCTTGGTATTTATAGAGAGATCATGAGCTTGATGGAGCCACCAAGGTTGACAAAGCTTTCTTCTTTCTACCAACTCCACCGTCCACGCCGTTCATGCCGTCCAAGTTGGTTGCACCGTCCATGCGTCACCGTCCATCATTTTTCACGTGCATGACAATCTCCCACTTGAAGACTGATTTCAATCTGTCTTCATACTTCGATCAATGTAGCAGGTCTTCCTAGCTTGTTACTCCAACAAGCCAACTGAGGTTTCACATAACCTCAGCTTCTCACACGGCACGACCTTCGTCAGCATGTCTGCCGAATTCTTACTTCCTGGGATCTTCTCAAGCACCAACACTTCATCTTCTAACGCTGATCTGATGAAATGATATCTCCGATGTATGTGCTTCGTCCGAGCGTGGTAAACCGGATTCTTTGCCAAATCGATGGCACTCTTACTATCACAGTACAACACACTTTTCCCTTGGTCATGGTCCAGCTCTTGTAGAAAAGACTGTAACCATATCATCTCTTTTGTTGCCTCCGTAACCGCAACATACTCAGCTTCACAGCTTGATAGAGATACAATTTTCTGCAACTTTGAAACCCAACAAATTGTAGTACCACCAAAAGTGTAGACATATCCGGTTGTGCTTTTCGTGCTGTCAATGTCACCTCCATTGTCAGCATCAACATATCCTTGCAATCCCGTTTCAGACTTCGTGAAACATAGTGAAAGGCTTGGATTTCCTTTCATGTATCTGAAAATCCACTTGACGGCTTCCCAATGTTCCTTTCCTGGATTGCTCATAAATCTGCTGACGACTCCCACTGCATGTGCAATGTCTGGCCTTGTACATATCATCGCGTACATTAGGCTGCCTATAGCAGAAGCATATGGAACCTTATCCATATATTCCATCTCGTCTTCCGTCTTTGGAGACTGTTCTCTGGATAACCGAAAATGATTCGCCAGAGGAGTACTGACTGGCTTCGCGTCATCCATATTAAATCTCTTGAGGACTTTCTTCACATACTCCTCTTGTGATAGCTTGAGACCCTCTTTGCTTCTAGTGATTCTCATTCCTAGAATCTGCCTTGCTTCTCCAAGGTCTTTCATCGCAAACTCTTCCGAGAGTTTCGTCTTCAAGCTATTAATCTCATGCAAGTCCACTCCCACGATCAACTCATCAACTTGCATAGCCTCTTCATAACATTCAGGCTCGCCTCTATCTGTGAGCAGAATGTAGTTAAGCGATGGAGAAATCTTACAGGCTTTCTGATGATTCTACTTGACCGTCGTAACTCTGTGATAGGTGTATATGGGACCACTTCAGAATCATCACTCTCTTCAGCCTCACCACTCTCGTCTTGAGAGATTTCTTCTTCTGCAGTTGGGGTATCCTGTGGCAACCCTGGTGTCAGGATATCATCTAAGTCAACAGCTCCAGGCTCTTTCCTCTCCGAGCCTTCTCTTAGCTTATCCTTGTACAACGCTTCTTCGTTGAACACAACATTCTTGCTGCGGATGATCTTCCGATTTTCATCATCCCAAAACCGGTAACCAAACTCCGTGTCACCATAACCGATGAAGTAACACTTCTTAGACTTCGAGTCAAGTTTACTTCTTGCAGCATCGTCAATGTGAACATAAGCTAAGCATCCAAACACCTTTAGATAAGAAAGGTTTACTTTCTTTCCACTCCAAGCTTCTTCAGGGATCTTAAATCCCAATGGCACAGACGGTCCTCTGTTGATTAAGTAGGCTGTACTATTGATTGCATCTACCCAAAACGTCTTTGGCAATCCACAGTGCAATCTCATGCTCCTTGCACGCTCGTTCAAGGTTCGGTTCATCCTTTCCGCTATTCCATTTTGTTGAGGCGTTCCAGGAATAGTCTTCTCCATCTTGATTCCGTTATCAGTGCAGTATCTTTTGAATTCGCCGCTGATATACTCACCACCATTATCAGACCTTAGACACTTCAACTTGAGATTTGTCTCAACCTCAACCATGGTTTTCCATCTCTTGAAAACCGAGAACACTTCATATTTGTTCTTCATGAAGTAGACCCACACCTTTCTTGTGGAGTCATCAATAAAGGTCACATAATAGTACGAACCTCCCAGCGATGCAATAGGAGCGGGTCCCCATACGTCAGTGTGCACCAGCTCTAACTTCTCAGATTTTGGCTCTCTTCCTCCTTTAGAGAAACTAACTCGTTTCTGCTTTCCAAGGACACAACTTTCGCACATCTGATGATCCACCGTCTTCAGATCCGGAAGAGCCCCATTTTCCACCATGAGTTTCATCCCTTTCTCACTCATGTGCCCTAATCTGCAATGCCACAACTTGGTTTGTTTGGCATCCTCGACAACAGCAACAGTGTCTTGATAGCTCCTCGTCATATAGAGAGTGCCTCTTTTATGACCTCTAGCAACCGCCATGGAACCTTTCTTGACTCTCCAGGCTCCACCACCAAAGTTGACATCGTGCCCCGTGTCATCAAGTTGACCTACCGAGATTAGATTTCTCATCAACTTTGGCACATGTCTGACCTTCGTAATCTTCCACACCCGTCCATCTGACATCTTCAAATTGATATCTCCAATACCAACTATGTCCAAAGGTAATCCATCAGCGAGATATACCTTTCCGTAATTTCCAGCAACATAATTCTCCATAATGTTGTGGTGCGGTGTGGTGTGAAATGACGCTCCTGAGTCAAGCACCCATGAATCTATTGGGCTATCGACATAGGAGATTGACGCTTTGGTGTTATTTCCAGCTGCATCACGAGCTTCACTTTTCCTCGGGGAATCAACAGACACTACCAATGCGTCAGCGATTTCACGTGTCACTGCATTGGCTCCGCCTCTAGTGTTGTCTTCCTTCTTCGGTGGTGCCCGGCAATTCTTCTTAATGTGGCCTGTCTTTCCACAATTCCTCTTAATGTGGCCTGTCTTTCCACAATTCCAGCACTCCGGAGGCTGTCTGAATTTGGACTGACCCCATCCATTCCTTGACTTCGATCTGCCTTTACTCCGGTTACTTCTGTCTTGGTTTCTACCTCTGTTTTCCACATTGAAAGCAGAGCTCGTTGATGCTTCCCCGGAGTCTATCCTTCGAACTTCCTCAGCAAGGATACGATCTCTAACATCATTGAATTTAAGCTTCTGAGTACCGACAGAATTACTAACCGCTGCCCTCATCGGCTCCCAACTATTTGGCAGAGATGCCAATAGAATCAATGCGCGCACTTCATCATCAAACTCGATTTCAACGGATGACAGTTGGTTGACAATCGTGTTGAACTCGTTCACATGTGCGGCAACCAGGCCACCTTCTTCCATCTTCAAATGAAATAGCTTCTTCATGAGAAACACTTTATTATTTGCCGAAGGTTTCTCATACATATCAGAGAGAACTTTCATGAGCCCTTCAGTGGTCTTCTCCTTCGCAACGTTGTGAGCAACGTTCTTCGACAGTGTTAGCCTTATAACACCCAGAACTTGTCTGTCAAGGAGCTCCCACTCAGCCTGATCCATCTTCTCAGGCTTCTTGCTCAGTGGTTGATGAAGCTTCTGTCCGTACAGATAATCTTCAATTTGCATTCTCCAAAATGCATAGTCTGTACCATCAAATTTCCCGATACCGTGTGCTGAACCGTCTTCGCCTCCCATCGTAGCTCTGATACCAGTTGTTAGGAAATACGGGGCAAATTTTGTGGGAAATCAGAATTTGCGGGAGCGGGAAGAAAACACACAAAATTGTTAACGGAGTTCGGCCAATCTTGCCTACGTCTCCGGACCTGCTACTGGTCTTTTATTATTAACCCGGGAAAATTTACAAAGCTCTCAACTCACACCCGAAGAAAAAAAAAAGTTTTTTTTTTTTTTTTTCTTCACGAAGAAGTTCTTCTTCTTCTCTTCTTCTTCTCTCTTTCTCTTTGGATTTTGGGATGCTTTTGCTCTTCACCTTGTGCTTGGTATTTATAGAGAGATCATGAGCTTGATGGAGCCACCAAGGTTGACAAAGCTTTCTTCTTTCTACCAACTCCACCGTCCACGCCGTTCATGCCGTCCAAGTTGGTTGCACCGTCCATGCGTCACCGTCCATCATTTTTCACGTGCATGACAGAATAAGATCCTCTTTGTTCTCTTTCTATCTTTACTAGTTCATCGTTATATTGTTGTTCTCACTATTTGGTTGCTTGACGTTTCTGGTTTAGCAGAAATCCGAGACCTCTGGGAAAGCTAGGTTTACCTTGCCTTCCTAAATCAACGGAAATCAATAGTGCAAATTTCGGTTCCCATAATTCTCAGCTATCAACGCTCAATCAAAATATGTCAGATCTCAACAACCAACAGCCTCATGATGACAACGTTGAAAACACTCCAGCGACGAACGTAATTGCGGTTAACGCCGACGCAAACACCACAGCGTTCGAGGAGGTGACAAATATGTTCTCGACTTTTGAAAAGAAGTCGGTAGAACAAGATAAGTTCATCAATTCTCTCACTAAACAAATCGAAACCCTAACTGCGAGGAACATGGCCATTTTTCCGCGTGGAACAATCCGAATCCGCAGAAGAAGACTCGACTTTGCAACACCTTTTGTTCGGTCTGATAACGCGCAGGATAAATTGTCTGGAGAAAATCCCGACAAAGTGACCCCCGCGCCAACACAGAAGAACCCAAAAGATCTTCCTCCTATCGAAGAATATAAAGCAGGAGAAGAAGTCGAACGTGTCGACGTGGAGTCTAGCAGCCAGTCTGAAGCTACAGACAAAGATGCAGACATACATCCACGCCACACAAGGATCCGAGCGGCTCGGGATGAAACCCAGTTCGAAAACCCTATGAATGAAGAAAAATAAGCTATCTTCTGGAACGAAGAGGAGGAACTGGCCGAGGAGCAAACTCAGAACACTCGCAGAAAACGCCGACAAAGCCGGAAATCTGCTAGCAAGAGTTCCGAAATTCGCAATCTCCATGATGATCTCATGAAAACAATGGCCGAACTTAAAGCGGTGAAGTCCCAAATCAACAACGCTACTAGCACCACACCGGAGATCGATCTGCTGCTCGAAGAGGCTCGTTAAACACCTTTCACTACTCGTATCACCAAAAATAGGGTTTTTGATCCTGGGAAGATCAAAGTGATGCCATCGAATGTCGCCTCTTCGTAGAAAATCTATGAGGCGCAGCACTAGAGTGGTTCTCTCTCCTCCGGTGGAACTCCATCGAGAGTTCATAGATCGAGAAACTTCAGATGTGGACCTCTGGAGCTTATCCAAGGGAGAGGAAGAGACTCTCTGCGACTTCATAAAACGGTTCAAATCCGTCATGGATAAAGTCAGCGGGATAAGCGATAAAGTCGCAATAGACGCACTTCGGAAAACGCTTTGGTACAAGTCGAAGTTCAGGAAGTGGATAACTTTGGAAAAGCCGCGTACGATCCAGGTTGCACTTCACAAAGCCATGGATTACTACATCATCGAGGAAGAGACAAAGGTCTTGTCCAAGTAAGCCGACGAAGAATTCGTCAAAGGATCCAGAGCCGGATCAGAAATTAAAGAAGAAAACCCCTCGCAACGACAAGAGTGTCCATCGCGGAGACGAAGAAAAACAGGGAGCGCATAACTAGCTATTAACTCCAGATAAGAGCAAGGCCGGAAGACGGGTATTACGTGGAACCAAAATCTGAATTACAACGAAAACACCTTCTGCGACTTTCACCAAGCCCGCAGACACTCGACCATTAACTACAAAGTTCTTGGTGCGAGGTTGGCCGCAAAGCTGCTCTCCGGAGAATTCTCTGGAGTCTCCAGAGTGAAAGATCTCATCCGCGACTCGGACCGTCCCCCGAAAAATGACAGGACTCCTCAAACGGAGAACCCTTCTCAAGGGAACTAATTGATAGAAAAGCGCGGAAGAAGGCAGGACAAGAAAGGCAACGACAACAACTGTCGCAGGGTAAACATGATCATCGGCGGATAACAATATTGCAGCGATACTGTCTTGGCCATCAAATCTTATCGGCGCAAGGCCGAGACAAGCGCAAATTCACCGAACTGGTCCACGCCCAACGACACCCTGAAAGGAGCAATCCCTTTCGATGAAGAAGAGGCCGGAGGGATCGATCAGCCACATTGCGATCAACTGGTAATAAGACATTTCGAGGTCTCTAGGGTTCTTATCGACGCGGGAAGCATGGTCAACGTCATCTTTCATGATACTCTCAAAAGGATGAACGTCGAGTTAAGCGAAGTTGTACCATCTCCAAAACCTCTAACAAGTTTATCTAGCACGATGTCAATCACCCTCGGGTCAATTAAATTAGCCGTTGTGGCAAAAGAAGTCACCAAGATCGTCGATTTTGCTGTCTTCGACCACCCGGGCATATATAACGTCATCATGGGCACGCCTTGGCTAAACGCCATGAAGGCAGTCCCGTCGATTTATCACTTAGGCATTAAATTCCCAACTCATAACGGGATTGCCATGATTTGGGGCTGCCAGTAGCAGTCGAGACGTTGCTTCCTGGCCGAGCACAAGCTAAGACAAATCATGAACACAGCGATGACAAAGACCAAACGCCATAAGATAGCTCAGGCACCAGCCGAAAATACTTCGGACAAAGATGACCCAGAGCCGTCAGCTCAAGCAACTGCCAGTGAACAACTAGCTCCAGTGCCCAACGCATCAAGCCCATCGGAGAAGACATGTTCAACGGAAGACGTCAACCCAGCAACTGACGCAGTCTACACAAACACGACGGCAAAGTAAACAGACTCGTCCAAACAAGCAGAACTACGAGATGGCCTGATCCTCGAAAGGGGTACGTAGGCAGCTCGTCAAAAGAAGAGTTAAGCTATCCCCCTCTCTAAAAAGGGGGGGAGTGGGTACATATAAGAATACTCGTATATTCCCGTATTCAATTTTTTTACGTTGTACTCAATATTTTTTAAAGAAATTTGGCAATAAAGACTTCAATATAATTTTGCAAATTTTATATCATCTCGCAAAGAAAAGTTATGTTATACTTTCGGAAAACATCCATATAGCAGCAAAACGATTATCTCACCAACCCAGAAACGGAAACTCCCGAAAAATCATTCTACCTCAAAACGGATCAACTCCACCCTATCTTGTCTTGGTCGAATCGTCAATTCTGATTCCCGACCAAAGCACGAGACCTTGTTCCCATATGCTCAAATAATTGCTAACACAAAGTAGGTTTTCGAAAAAATAGGCGAGACGTCGCCTGAATTTACGATAACACACCCCCAGTCCATTCGCGACTATAAACCATAAAACGTTCGGCAACTGGCCCCGTCGAGCACTTTTGCCGTCTTAAAAAAAACGCACGCAGATCCATCCTAAGGACAAATCATCTCACATCAGACTAGAATAAATAGCGCGCTATAAAAGAAAACCAAAATTTTGGTCAGCACTTTTGGGAGATTTAATTTGTCCCCGAAGAGATGCTCGACTCCAACCAGACAAGTAGTATCAGCCGAGAATCTACCGCGGAATTAAAATCGGAACGGAGTCAGGTTAAAATCAAAAGAGGCAAAACGAAAGCCGATTAGTCATATCAAAGCCTCAAACCGAAAGTAAACCTAGGTCTTGCCCTAAACCCAACACACTGGTCTCAAAGCATTATATCAAAAAGATACGAGATCCTGAAAGCATGTCTCTTCATCTGTATCTAAAATTTCTCGAAACTTAGAAAACTCCTCAAACATCTCGGACGAACAACGATAGGATGATCCACAAAAAAGGGAGAAAGTCGAGATGAAAAGTCGAAAGTTTTCCTACACTTAACGAATTCAAAAAGTCTTTTTAAATACCCACTTCTCATAAAAAGCACGGTTCGAACAAAAGCTGATAAAACGTAGGGATTCAAGGCTACACTCGGCCAGTCCCGCTACATACGACCACAGTCAGCCGACGACGAACAAAAGAAAACGAAAACATACTATAATACAAGGGAACGCATTGTTGGATAAGTCGTGACCTCGAAATCACTCGTCAAAACCAAAGTACCCGGTCATGAATCTGCCAAGTGAATAGTCATTGACGTACAGAGGAGCCGTCGGCTGGTTCACCTCACCCATCTCATTGGCAGCCCCTGTCTCGGCCTTCACCGTATCGGGGAAAATAGGAATAGGGCTCCACTGCTCCCAAATCCTCTCCACGATATGAGAAATAGCGAAGTCCCTGTCGCTCTCGTTCATGCGCCCGGTCTGCCTTGCATATTCGGCGGCGAATGAATAATCAGGGGCCTGCGTGAGGTATAATCCGCCCACAACACCGCGACACTCACGATAATCCCCGAAATCCTTATAACACCTCGCAAGCTCCTCAAATTCATGCGATAACTTTTCACGACGGGTTTTCATGACTTCAGCCATCTCTCTCTTCCCTCGCCTATAAGGATGACGAACCTCCATCGCAACTGAATCCCTCTCACGACGACGAGAACTTTCCAACTCATCTCTCAAACGGGCAATCTCTTTGTCAGTTGTCTCTGCCCTGAACTGAGCCATGCGTGCCTCTTGGCCGCTCACATCAAAGGCTCAGTTCATCATAAGGAGACCCTTCAAAGTATCTTAGTGTTAAGAAAAGCTCGTCCTTAAAGAGAATAATAATGCTTAAGAACCAAACTTACCTCGTTAACCATCCTCGACGCCTGGGTAAACTTCACGTCTCGTTGGACCCACCTATGTTCGGAGGAAAGTCAAAACAAAAAAGCTCATCAAGATCGTTCCATTCGCCACTACTCCCGCCTACTTGACTATTAAGATAGTCTCTAAGTATGTTATCAGGGGAGCACCGCTTGTCAGCCGCATCATCCTTGATGACGCTGTGTTTGTCCTTGCGAGTTCTCGATATTTCCTCTCTCGTGTGAACCTCGCACGGAACGAAACCATCAATGGTCGACTCCGACCCTTCCTCTACCGGTATATCCGGCTAATACCGAGAACGTTGGAGAGCAACAACATAGCAAACCCATTTCGGGGTAAACATTGCCCAAAAACACGGACGATCACGAAGCAAGTCTCGAATTGTGTTCAGAACCTCCAGACTCTGAGGAAAAGGATTGGTCTATAAAAAATAATAAAAATATATATATTAGAGATCGAAATTCACCATAACCGAAATAAAAAGGACACTAGGTCAAGGATACCTTTTTAACCCCATCTGGTCCTAAATATGGGGATGCCATTCGCTTATATGGATGCATCGTTAGCGCGGACGAAAAAAAAGTGCTCCAGCCAATCATTAAAGTTCAAGACGAACTACTTTGTGATCGTCCTCCCCGGCCAAGGCCTCAACTGAACTATGGACGATTTACCCCAGGTTTTAAGAATAGCGTCAAGATGATTGGCATCGAGGGTCATACCTAATTCGTAACTCAGACCTAGAATCCCGAAAATATGCTGCAAACCACACGGGTTGATCTGACCAATCGATATCCTGAATCGGTTGAAAAGTCACGCCATGATTTCAGTAATAGGAAACAACAAATGGCACTGCATCAGGTACGCCTCATAGCTCGTGAAGTAACCCTCGGGCGGAGACTCGTCGAACTCTCCAACTTCCGGAAGAAGAATGTCGACTAACTCAGAAACTTGATAACAGCTCCGGATGGCAGCAAGCCATTTCAGGCAGCACCTGCTTGGACAATCGTCCACGAGGTTAGCATGAAACGGAGGCGGGGCCCACGTACCAGGTCTGGGAGGTTTTAATTCTCCCCTGGCTGTCCAGTATGCCTCGGCTTCCTCGGGATCAACCGAGTGTTCCGAGAATTCCACCTTTGGCCCAGCATCGTTGTGTTGCGAGGTGGAGCCATCAGGGACGGAAAGATTTTAGCGAGACTTTGTGGAAGCGCTTCTTCTCGAAGATATAACTTTTTTTATACCAAGGGGAGGAAAGAGAGGAGAAAATCATTTAATCCTTGAAAAGAGTTTGTGGAAATGTGCAAGTGAAGAATTTGAAAACCCACTCCACATACTTATAGAAGAGAGGATTCACTATTTCACCTCCGGGCTTTCGGACGTTGGATTCCGCCTAATTTATCCAATATACTTAAAAACGCTTTCACTAACATCACAATTCTAACGACCTGGGGGGCTAACTGTTGGGGTCAAAATCGGTTATGACGGAATCAACGTTAGAAACCTACTGAGAAATGTACTCATTGTGAAAAAGAGATAATATCTCAAAAAGGGGGAACGGGAAAATCAAAGTCAAGTTTCGGCTAACCACGAAGGAATGGTCTGCATGGCTAACCACAAAGGAATGGACTCGATCATCCAACTCACCGAATGGGGAAGTTGGCCGAGCAATACGTCCAACTCGTCGAACGGACGAGTCGAACCACACAAGCCGACCAACTCGCTTGTTCGGCGAGTTGGGCAGTGCAGACCGACCAACTCGCCAAACGGGCGATTTGGATCGAACGAGACAGCCAAATCGTCCTTTTGGTGAGTTGGATCAATCAATCCATTTTTGTCTCATCCTCGTAACTCCTTCCTTCGAAACTTGATCGAACTCATCTTTTTTCGTCTCGATCAAATTGACGTTGAAACTTAACCATGAGAGCTCGTTCCCTCATATAATGTTCTAATCGATCGTGTAAAACGGTAACGGTTAACTAAACACCTAAAGTTGCCTGCACAATGCAAAAGATACTAACTCTCTTCAAGGATGACATCGTCTCAGGAATTCTCTTTCGATAAAATAGCAAAAACTCTTAAGTCGAAAAGCGGGCCGAGAAAGTCTAAAACTCGGCAAAAAGAACACTCTTGAATTAATCCAAAATCGAGCCCAATCTTTATGACTGTTTATCTTTTATTTTGCAGGAAGAGATAAATGTTATGTTCGGAAGATAAATGTCAAGGTCGGAAGATAAATGTCAAGGTCGGAAGATAAATGTTAAGTTTCCAAAGATAATCATGAAGATCGAGGGAAAAGGAATATTTCCGTGAAGCGATAAATTAGACCGAGGGCAGAAGGGGAAAGAGAAAACCGCATCTGGGATAAGTATATAAGGACGTCGAGGTTGAGGATGCAAAGGACACACCAAAATTCTTACTCAGAGCAAACATAGCATTTAGGGAAATTAGGCATATTTCCGTTTTACTGTTATCGAGCTACGACTCAACTAGGTTATTCAGGTCTAACGAGGTTAGAACTAGGAACTCGCCGATGGCTCTTTCTACTAAAGCTTTACCTATTGTAACGCTCAAACCAAATATTCAGAATAAGATCTTGTTTGTTCTCTTTCTGTCTCTACTAGTTCATAGTTATATTGTTGTTCTCACTGCTTGGTTGCTTGACGTTTTTGGCTTAGCAGAAATCCGGGAGCTCTAGAAAAGCTAGGTTTACCTTGCCTTCCTAAATCAACAAAAAACGATAGTGCGAATTTTGGTTCCCACAATCCGATGGAACCTGGAATACAACATCAATCGACGGTGACTCAATAACATTGATCGACGACGATCCGGTTTGATACGATGACGATTATGGTTATTCCAGATCAGATTAGTTTGGAATTATGAGGGACCTAGATGTATAGGCATGAGCAATGGATGGAAGGATTCTGAATTTGCCCAAGGACGATATCCCAGACATACTAGCTATGGCCAACGGATCAGGGAATCTCTTCAGAAAACAAACTTCGATTGGGGCAGCCAGTTCAGAATTGTCTGAAGACAACACTTGGCCATCGATCAACAATCATCATGCAGCATTTAGGTAGAGGCTGGTAACAGAGGAGTTATTACAAGATAAGCTTGATGGATTTTACCTTTCTCAAGACTTGATGAGGGATAGTATCTACCAGAGTTTGGAGATATTTCAGAGCCCACAATTCCAGGCTTAACATGTTGATGAGATGCATTAAAGCACTCAAAGAAAGGATGAGCAGAATGGCAATTTCTCGGAGAAGGATGGACGACCAGAGAGCACATAAGATGACGCTGTGAGAGGCATCATCAGTGCATGGTTTGAGACGAGGAGAGAGTAAGGTACAAATCTGTGTATTTCTGATTTCCATTCTCTCTCTCTCTCTCCAAGATCTATAAGTGAAAAGATTAAGATAATTTTTTGAGATGCAGAGGTGTATGTACATTTCCAATTACCCCACCATTGTAATTGAAAGGAATGGTCACACATTGTTGGAAGTGAGGGGTAGGTACATTACTGATGACCGTACTATCTGCCTACAAATTTGTTCAAAAAAAATCAAAATTGAGACGACAAGATGGACTGTATCAGCATCATTGTCCATTGAGTTTGAGATCCAAAAAAAATTCAGAGAGAGAAGCGGGAAGAAAGGGATCAGGAAAGACTTTATACCTATACATGCAGGTTTGCAGGAGTTGAGTCCATGTGTCCTTTGATCGATACTCCCAAGGTAATGCCTGCACTTTATTTTTATGCAAAGAAATGAGATAAGTAGAAGGGTGAGCCAAATTAGTATTTGTTGGGTTGCTGGTAGAACGAATTTAGTTGCTATACTAGGATAAGGCATATAAAGTTTCTCTTTATTAACATTATTCGATGTTGTTGCAATATTATAGGGGTGATAGTTATGCTTATCTATTATGTGAGTCCCCGCTTTTCAAACCTCTTTCACTGGCTACCTTTGTTTTACTTGAGGACAAGCAAAAGGTTAAGTTTAGGGGAGTTGATATCCCTTGTTATTTACCAGTTATAGACCATCCTTTGGACCCTATTTGGAGTCAACTATGTGTGTCTAGACTGTGTCTTAGAATCTTTTCAGGCAAAGGTACAATTTGGAGCATTATGGAGATAATAGACCTTGTTAGAGCATTTAGAGGAGATATCTAGTAGCTGTTCACGATCAGCTAAGTCCGAGTCGAAGTCAAGCATGAACATCGATCAACAGAGCATACTTGCTGTCAAGCAACGACCTACTTGCAGAAGTATTGGCCGACTTCAAGCCCAATTCATGACACATTACGAGAATCCCCCTGAACAAGTTTTGACCTTGTTTTCTTAGTAGTTTAGGGGAGAAGATTTGAAATCCTTTAGAGATTTGTATTGTAACCCCATTATTTATTCTATGAATTATATTATTCTATCTATCATGCTTTGTATGATTATATCTGAGTAATTCTCCTGTTAGATTTAGGGTTTATAATGGTATTGATTAAGTAGCCCCAAAATAGGATTGCTAGGATGAAGAAATATAAATTTTTGGAATTGTTTTTAATGCTTGCGTTCTAGAGTAGCTAGCTAGAAACCTGAACTTAGGACATGGACAACTACGTGAGTAGGTTCTGTGACAGAATTGACTCCATTGAGCTAGGTTGTTAGAAACATGTGAGAGCTGGTTTAATTAATCTAGCGGACGAACTTCCTGTCTGATAGCGTCGATCGAACCTCAGCCTTAGTCATCGATCGACGGTCTACTCCTCTGTTCGCATACAAGAGAAGGAATTTATGTCATTGCGATAGGTTGTTAGATACATGCGAGAGCTGGTTTAATTAATCTAGCGGACGAACTTCCTGTCTGATAGCGATGATTGACGGTCTACTCCTTTGTTCGCGTACGAGAGTTGGAACAAGAGTGGGCCAGACTAGTTAATTAATGTCCTTGCATATTAATAATTCCATGCATACTATTCACTATAATTAATTTACATGAAACCCTAGATCTATCGTTTTCTATATTTGAATCAACTTTACTCATTTAGAAAATTTTCTTTTCAGATAAACTTACAATAAACCTCATATTTATAGCTTGCCTAGTTTAGCCATTAAGAATGCCAAATTCTATTGTTTGCCCTTTCTCTTTTTTTGATTCGATCCCTAGGTAGTAGAATTAGACCTCTCTTGACAAAATTAATTCGTAGGGTTAATTTAATAAATTGTCTTGTTTAAAATAAACCTTAACCTGCACGCTGTCATTATTCTACGCTTGCCCTTGACGTTACCCGATTCCTTTTACCTATACTGATGTAGCTTTTATTTTTCACTCTCAAACTAACCCTATGAGCTACTTTACTCTCTCAAATAAGAGGTGAACTGTAGTACTTAGGAACTGAATCCACAGAGACTCTAAGATCACACAATAGATTGTTGTTTCGAAATAAAGCTAGATGAAAATATAGATTTATGAGTATTGAATTAAGGATTGGTTTGGTTTGTAAAGATTAATAAGAAGGATTAGACTTAGGGGAACTCTTAGGTAGACTAAGCAATGCAAACTAATTGATTGTTAAGGGTTTTAGTGAAGCTTTTGTTCTGAACTCAAACTATGGGTATAGACTAAGTCGCTATCGCGAGTCTTAATGGAGTGTCGATCGACGGCCACTGGGTGGCATCGATCGACGCTATATCTAAACATAAACTATTGATTAGTTTGATATGTTCTCTAATTCTCTTGCTCAAATTTTGTTTGCTATGAGAGTTTTAGACTATTTAAGACATGTGTGGGAACCAAAATTCTCATTGTCGATTTTCGTTGATTTAGGAAGGCCAAGTAAACCTAGCTTTCCTAGAGGTCTCGGATTTCTGCTAATCCAAACCGTCAAGCTATCAAACAATGAGGACAAACAATATAATAATGAATTAATAAAACGAAAAGGGAGTAAAGAAGGTCTTACTTCGAAGCTGTCATTTGAGCGTTACAACAGGTAAAGCCTTGGCGGTACGAGCCATTGGTGACTTCCTAGTTCTAACCTTGTAAGACTTAAATAACCTATTTGAGTCGCAGCTCCATGACAGAAAAACAAATATATGCCTAATTGCCCTAAATACTATGTTTGCTCTGAGTAAAATTTGTGTGTCGTCTACATCTTCAACCTCGAAGTCTTTATATACTCCTCCCAGAGGCCGTTTGATCTTTCCCCGTCTGCCCTCGGTCGAGTTTATCACTTCGCGGAAATATTCCATTTTCCTTCAATCTTCGTGGTTATCTTTGGAAACTTCACATTTATCTTCTGAACTTAACATTTATCTTTTCCTACAAAATAAAAGATAATCCGTCACAACGATTGGGCTCGATTTTGTGTAAAACCGCGAGTGGGCTTTTATATGTGTTTTACACCTTCTCGGGCTATTTTTCGACTTAAGTGTTTTTAAGATTTATCGAAAGAGCGTTTCCAAAACGATGTCGATTCTGAAGAAAGTTCAAATTTATTGTATACTGGAGGCAACTTTAGGTGTTTAGTATAACTGTTACCGTTTTACACAATCAACTCAAACTTTATACGAGGAAACAGGTTCTGGCGGTAAAGTTTCAACGGAAACTCCAATCGAGATGAATTAAGAGCGAGTTAGATCCGATTTCAAAGGAGGAAGCTATGAGGACAAGATGAAGATGTATGGGTTGATCCAACTCGCCGAATAAGCAAGTTGGATTCCTTGTTTGGCCCTACTCGCTGAACGGGCGAGTTGGTCGGCTGGTGTGGCCCAACTCGCCCGTTCAGGTAATTGGACTTGTCCAACTCTTCGAACCAGCGAGTTAGGTTTTGGTGGATCCAATTTGCCAAATGGGCGAAATAGGCTTCTTGGTCGGTCCAACTCGTCGAACAGGCGAGTTAGGCTGCTTGGTCGGTCCAACTAGCCGAACGGGCGAGTTGGTCGGCTCACGGTCAAACTCGCCCATTTGGCGAGTTGGACGGCTTGCTTGATCCAACTCGCGCATTCGGCGAATTGGATCCACCAAACCCAACTCGCTGGTTCGGCGAGTTGGACATTCCAACTAACTAAACGGGCGAGTTGGGCCACACCAGCCGACCAACATGCCCGAGCTCTTGATGAATGCAGCCAAGAGGCTCGAATGGCTCAATTCAGAGCTGAGACGGCTGATAAAGAGATCGCCCGTCTGAGAGACGAATTGGAGGTCGCCATGAGAGAGAGTCGGTCGCGATAGAGGTTTGTCGTGCCTATCGGCGAGGAAAGAGAGAGGTGGCTGAAATCATCAAGAACCGTTGTGACAGGTTCTCGTGCGATTTCGGGGAGCTTACGAGAGGTTATAAGGATCTCGAGGATTATCGCGAGTGTCTGGCAATGTGGGAGGATTGCTCCATACACAGGACCCTAAGTATTCATTTGACATCAAGTATGTGATGCAATCTGAGCGTATGAACGACGGAAACAGGGACTTCGTGAGTCCCCAAATCGAGGAGAGGATTTGGGAGCAGTGGAACCCGATTCCCATTTCTTCTGATACGGTGGAGGCCAAAACAGGAGCGGCCGATGAGTCGGGTGAAGTTAACCAGTCGACGGCTCCTCTGGACATCAATGACTATTCGCTCGGGGTATCGATGACTGGGTACTCTCGATGATTGATAGCAATGTTGGCCGCGACTTGATTGGGAATGTGTTACCTTGTCATATAATATGTTTCTGTTATTCGTTCATTTCCGGCCAAGTGTGGTCGTGTACCATGTAGTGGGACTGGCCATGTGTGGCTTTGAATCCCTGCCGTCTATCAGATTTTTGTTTGAATCGTGTTTTCCTATAAAAAGGGTTTCGAGAATGCTTCGATTTTGTCAAGTGTAGGGAAAAATTGGGTTGTCATCTCACCTTTTACCCATTTTTGTGGATCATCGTATTCGTTGCTCGTTCGAGAAGCTCGAGAGGTTCTCACAGTTTTGAAAGCATTTTAGATTCGGATGAAGAGACATTCTTTCAGGATCGCGTATCTTTTTGATATATGCCTTGAAACGTTAGATACCAGTGTCCTAGGATTAGGGTAAGACCTAGGTTTATTTTCGGGGTGAGGCTTTGAGATGATTAATCGGTTTTCGTTTTACCTGTTGCAATTTTATGACTCCGTTCCGATTTAAAGTCCACGATAGGTTCTCGGCTTATACAACTTGTCTGGTCGGAGTCGAGCATCTCTTCGGGGACAATTTTTAAGTCGTCTGGAAGTGTTGACCAAAATTTTGGATTTTTTTTATATTACACTCTTTATCCTAGTCAGATGTGAGAGGATCTAGCCCTTAGGAAAAATCTTGATATGTTTCCTTAAGACGTCTAAAATGCGCGGCGGGGCCAATTAACGTGCGTTTGTGCTTTATAATTGCATATGGAGTGGGAGCGTATTCTCGAAAATCCAGGCGACGTCTCATTTTTTCTCCGAATACATACTTTGTGTCAGTAAAGTTTTAAGTATCTGGGACCGGGGTTTCATGTTCTGGTGGGGAATCAGAATCAATGATGCGACCGAGATATGTTTGTTAAGGAGTTTTAGTGGTCGGCGGGATCTGTTGATCTCGAAGATGCCTTAGTCAACATGACGAAGTTTCTTTGCTGGGTAAGATAGTGTGGAGTTGATCCGTTTTGAGGCTGGATGATATTTTGCGAGTTTCCGTTCTCGGCTTCGTACGATAATCGTTTTGCTCGTATATGAATGTTTTCCAAAAGTATAACAAGATGTTTCTTTCCGAGATAAGAGAGATTTTGCGAGATTCTAATGAAGTCTTTATTGCCGAATAAGTTTCAAAAATATTGAGTACAAGGAAACTATTTTAGAATGGGGGAATATACGAGTATTCGTATATGTACCCACTCCCCCCTTCTTTTTGGAGAGGGGAGATAGCTGAGCTCGTCTTTCGGCGAGCTGCCTACGTACCCCTTTCGAGGATCAAGCCATCTTGTAGTTCTGCTATTTGTGTGAGTGTCTTTACTAAGCTGTCTTATTTGTGTCGAACGTGTTAGTTGCAGGATCGACTTCTTCTGCCGCATTTGTCTCCTCCGGTTGGGTTGAAGCGTTGGCCACTGGAAGTAGTTG
Organism: Moricandia arvensis; assembly: GCA_905132765.1. Classification (NCBI taxonomy): domain Eukaryota; kingdom Viridiplantae; phylum Streptophyta; class Magnoliopsida; order Brassicales; family Brassicaceae; genus Moricandia; species Moricandia arvensis. Next base: position 65,072 of record CAJHQP010000626.1, on the reverse strand, counting down.
TTCTTTGGCTGTTGCTTGAGCTGACGATTCTATATCGTCTTTATCCGAAGTGTTTTCAGTCAGTGCCTGAGCTAACTTCGGGCATTTGGTATTTGCCATTGTGGTGTTCGTGATTTGTTTTAGCTTGTGTTCGGCCAGGATGCAACATCTTGACTGTTTCTGGCATCCCCATATCACGGCAATTCCGTTATGAGTAGGGAATTTAACGCCTAAGTGATAAATCGACGGGACTGGCTTCATGGCGTTTTGCCAAGGCGTGGCCATGATGACATTGTAAATGGTTGGGTGATCAATAATCGCAAAGTCGTCGATCTTGGTGACTTTGTTTTCCGCAACGGGCAGTTTGATTGATCTGAGGGTCATTGATGTCGTGCAAGGGAAATTGGTCAGTAGTTTTGGTGATGGTACGACTTCCCGTAATTCGACGTTTATCCTCTTGATAGCATCGCGGAAGATGATTTTGGCCGTTCTTCTCGTGTCAATGAGAACCCTGGCAATCTCGAGATCTCTTATTACGTGATCGATCACAAGTGGATCGCAGTGTGGCTGATCGATCCCGCCGGCTTCCTCTTCTTTATTGATTTTAAAGGATCCATCTCAGACTGGTTTGGGTTGCATTACGATGAATGACGATAGCGTATTAATATATGCATCAATAGATATAAGGATGCATGAGGTAAATTATCCGATGCACGAGTTGGAGTTGGTTGCAGTTTTTTTTTCTATTCAGAATTGTTGATCATTTCAGTTTGAAGAGAGAACATAAGTGTTCACTGATCACAAAAGCCTTAAGAAAACAAAATGTGGTCACTTATGCATTATGGAGGGGGAAAGGTTGTGTCGATATTGAGAAAGAACTCATTAATCATACCAAAAAATCTGAAAGAATTGATTTGACAGCCTTATAAGGAGAGAAGGGAGAGCCGTCAAGATTGCATGTACTAAATTAAGATGGCTTACTCATTTGTATATGAGAAATTTAGATGAAGGATGAGAACTAAAGGAATCATTGGAGGAACTGAATGAAGTGAATTTAAGCGAATAGTATGAGGACATTGTCATGTACAAGTTTTATAAGCTGACACGTGCGAGAATGAACCCAAGTTCTACCTAAGTTAACCATGAGGACAAGAAAAAAATGTTATGTGAGCCCCGAGGAAGATTGAAGAGTGCAAGGAAAAGGTATGACCATATGGCATATGGGAGTGCCATTGTTGTTAAGATATCAAAGGATGTATTATTACATGAAAGCTGAAGTCGTTGTACAAGAGTACCTAGTTGGTGAATCAAGCTTGATATGGATGACGCTGTTGGGTCTATAGTTTTAGGTCTAAAAAGGATATCATAAAGCAACTGAACCAGACTTGGTAATGGGAAACATAAGAGAAAGTGGAGTTTCTCAAAACTTTTTGGAAAGGGCCTTAAATAGATGACAAGTGTGTTGAATATTATAAGGGGTATCTAATGACTTCTTCCCAAGGAAATTCCACTCTGATTTTTGTTGGATCTTTTCTGTATCAGATTGAAGCTTAGGGGTTTTGATGGATATTGGTCTGATGGTTGATTTGGATGGGATAACTGATGGATTGATAGACTTGAATGGATCGAAACTCTCCTCTCTTCCCTCTGGATGTGACACACCAGACAGTATAGAGAGTTGCTGATTGAATTGGGTTCACACTCCTCACAATCAGGTTTGTTCAAAGAACAAAAGAATCTCTCATAGAGAAAATAATCACCAAAGACACAAAACAAGTTTTTTTTTGATAGATTTCTGAATGAGTTTCAGACTGATTTGGACCAGAATAAAAAGAAAGAGAAAACAGACAGGGTAAGGGACAAGAAAACATGGTTCTGCAAGCTTTAATGAGTAGCAAAGAAAAACTAAAAAGTAAAGGCTTAATGGGAGACAGCATGATGATTAAAGATGGTGGATGAGCTGGTGGTCTGGTCAAAGAGTTCCCCTTCATTTTCCTGGTTCTGAACAAGGTAAGCAATCCTTTCAATTAGCCTCTTGGACCTGGATCTCGTGATAGGCCCAATAGATATGACAAATGGATCCTCTTGCTGGTCATTGGGCTTTATTTGGGCTGAAAGAGAATCTGCTTCATTTTGGGTCTGGTCCATACCATCTTCTTCATTATAACTTGGTTCTTTCATCCATTCAGGTTCATTATCAGGCTCCTCTAAAGGTGGCTCTTCCTGGATTGCATCAGTATCATTCTTCGAACGGGTGTGTGAGTGTGTGTAATTGATAGTAGGACACTTGGTTTGGATCATGTTAGCAAACCCTTACGTGTTCAGATTTCTCCAACTCGATAATGAGAATTTTACGGGGTTTTTATAGATTTTATCATTGTCCTTGCTATTTAGAGATAAAAATCGCGAGCGTTTTGGCGCTCCTCTCGTGGGGAAATTTTGCAATTAGGTTTTTGATTTTCTCGAGCACTGTGGCCTCGTATGTGTTGGGCATAGGAGCAGTCACTTCTGGACTTGTGTTACCAGTGCTGTTGCGAGCTTCAAGTTCTTTCATATTTCCGAACATCGTTTCGATAACGCGTTAGTGGCCATGAGTAAGAGTAATCCCCCCTCCTTCTTTTAGCACCAAACTGTGGGAACCAAAATTAACACAGTCTTTTTTAGTGAACGGAGGAAAGCAATTAATACCTTACTTTCCTTGGAGTCTGGATTCTCTGTGAGAGCCAACGACAGGAAATCAAATAAACGTGGAAAACATTAAAAGACAACAAAATGAATTTATAGAAAAAGTAGATCTTTATTTCGAATTTGCATCCGAGCATAGCGATTGTTACAATAGATTGTAAAGCTTCGGCTGCTATAGCTGTAAGCGGGTTTTGTAGTTTTACCCACCTAAAACCTTTTACCTAGTTGAGTCGCAGCTCAATAAAAAAAAGACGAAAAAATATTCGAAAAAGGTTTTGATTGATTTTGCATTGGACCTTATGAAAGGCTTCCTAGGTACCCCCTTCGAGGATTAAGATGAATGTAGTTCAGGTAAAGAGTTTGAACAAGAGATCGAACTGCCTTTGCGAGTTCGTCTAGTAATCGAGTGCAGGAAATAGAAAACCAAACATGTTGAGAATAATGCCTATGGTTCTTAAGTGCTACGTTTTTGATGAGTATTTTTTATCCCCTTGCGCCCCTCTCCTTTGGTTCTCTTATATATCCCTCCAAGGTTGGTCGTCTTTCCGTTTCTTCCACCAATTAAGGTTTATCCTCCCGCGGAGAGAAGGGAGAGCCTTCAAGATTGCAAGTACTAAATTAAGATGGCTTACTCATTTGTATTTGAGAAATTCAGAAGAAGGATGAGAACATAAGGAAATCATTAGAGGAACTGATTGAAGTTAATTAATGAGAATAGTATGAGGAATTTGTCATGTACAAGATCAATAAGCAAAGAAGTGAGAGAATGAACCCAAGTTCTACCTAAGTTAACCACGAGGACTCAAAAAAAATTGTTAAGTGAGCCTAGAGGAAAATTGAAGGGTGCAAGAAAAAGGTATGAACATACGGCATATGGGAATGCCATGGTTGTTCAGATATCAGAAGATGTATTTATACATGAATTCTAAAGTCATCATACAAGGGTACCTAGTTGGTGAATCAAGCTTGATATGGATGGCGCTGTTGGGTCTATAGTTTTTGGTCTAAATAAGGATATGATAAAACAATTGAACTAGACTTGGTAATGGGAAACATAAGAGACAGTGGAGTTTCTCAAAAAATTTTGGAGAGGGCCTTAAATAGATGACAAGTGTATTGAATATTATAAGGGGTATCATTCTTCGAACGGGTGTGTGAGTGTGTGTAATTGATAGTAGGACACTTGGTTTGGATCATGTTAGCAAACCCTTACGTGTTCAGATTTCTCCAACTCGATAATGAGAATTTTACGGGGTTTTTATAGATTTTATCATTGTCCTTGCTATTTAGAGATAAAAATCGCGAGCGTTTTGGCGCTCCTCTCGTGGGGAAATTTCGCAATTAGGTTTTTGATTTTCTCGAGCACTGTGGCCTCGTATGTGTTGGGCATAGGAGCAGTCACTTCTGGACTTGTGTTACCAGTGCTGTTGCGAGCTTCAAGTTCTTTCATATTTCCGAACATCGTTTCGATAACGCGTTAGTGGCCATGAGTAAGAGTAATCCCCCCTCCTTCTTTTAGCACCAAACTGTGGGAACCAAAATTAACACAGTCTTTTTTAGTGAACGGAGGAAAGCAATTAATACCTTACTTTCCTTGGAGTCTGGATTCTCTGTGAGAGCCAACGACAGGAAATCAAATAAACGTGGAAAACATTAAAAGACAACAAAATGAATTTATAGAAAAAGTAGATCTTTATTTCGAATTTGCATCCGAGCATAGCGATTGTTACAATAGATTGTAAAGCTTCGGCTGCTATAGCTGTAAGCGGGTTTTGTAGTTTTACCCACCTAAAACCTTTTACCTAGTTGAGTCGCAGCTCAATAAAAAAAAGACGAAAAAATATTCGAAAAAGGTTTTGATTGATTTTGCATTGGACCTTATGAAAGGCTTCCTAGGTACCCCCTTCGAGGATTAAGATGAATGTAGTTCAGGTAAAGAGTTTGAACAAGAGATCGAACTGCCTTTGCGAGTTCGTCTAGTAATCGAGTGCAGGAAATAGAAAACCAAACATGTTGAGAATAATGCCTATGGTTCTTAAGTGCTACGTTTTTGATGAGTATTTTTTATCCCCTTGCGCCCCTCTCCTTTGCTTCTCTTATATATCCCTCCAAGGTTGGTCGTCTTTCCGTTTCTTCCACCAATTAAGGTTTATCCTCCCGCGGAGAGAAGGGAGAGCCTTCAAGATTGCAAGTACTAAATTAAGATGGCTTACTCATTTGTATTTGAGAAATTCAGAAGAAGGATGAGAACTTAAGGAAATCATTAGAGGAACTGATTGAAGTTAATTAATGAGAATAGTATGAGGAATTTGTCATGTACAAGATCAATAAGCAAAAACATGAGAGAATGAACCCAAGTTCTACCTAAGTTAACAATGAGGACAACAAAAAAAATGTTAAGTGAGCCCCGAGAAAAATTGAAGGGTGCAAGAAAAAGGTATGAATATACTGCATATGGGAATGCCATGGTTGTTAAGATATCAGAGGATGTATTCATACATGAAGTCTGAAGTCATCATACAAGGGTACCTAGTTGGTGAATCAAGCTTGATATGGATGGCGCTGTTGGGTCTATAGTTTTTGGTCAAAAGGAGGATATCATAAAGCAATTGAACCAGACTTGGAAATGGGAAACATAAGAGAAATTTGTGTTGCGCAAAAGTTTTTTTGAAGAGGCCTTAGATAGTTGAGAAGTGTATTGAATATTATAAGGGAGATCATTCTTCGAATGGGTGAGTGTGTGTGTAAAATATTGTAGCACACTTGGGTTGGATCATGTTAGGGTGATTGATCGTGCATGTCTCGTTTGATTGTTGCACCATTAATAAAGTTGACACTGGCAGACCCAACATGTTACCTTCACGTATGTGCATCACCCTATGTACCACATTCCATGTTATTGAGGTGAAAGGAAGACATATAAAGAGACAGATAGAAAGGTTTCAGAAGTGATGATTTTCGGAGACTCAAGATATTCTAAACAAGTATGCAGACCGTTTTGACGAGAGTTGTGTTACATTAATGAATTTGGTTCTTCTTGAAAGTGACTGCACAGAAAATAAATGATCAGGTTTTGAAAAATTGGAATACTAGTGATCTGTTATTTGGTCTGTACTGAGTTGTTGCTAGAGTTAAAAAGGTTATCTGTTGACCAGCTGTTTTCAGATAGGCATTTGGAAATCTGTGAGTCGATGTTGCTTAAGCTTATGTCACCCCAGTATAATAGAACTGCTGAAAAAGAAACTTGCAACACAATCTAGCCTATCATAAAGTCCTTTGCGGATAGGAGAGCGTCAAATTTGAAAATTGAAGAATCTGGAAATTTGTAATTTCGAGTATTTGGATTAATTAATATTGAGTTCTTGATACATGAGAAGATGAAAATAAGTTCCTAGCTGCTATCCAGAACTCCTTGCAGAGACACCTGTGTTCAGTAAAGAGTGTACTAGTATGTTTTGAGAATTCGGGGACGAATTCTCTTAAGGAGGGACAAATGTAATGACCCTCACGACCGGATAAGATTTTCGTCGAGAAATATTCTGCTTGACCAGTTTGGAGTTGGTTTGACCATTAATAAAATAAAACTGGTCGATGAATTAATACCTCGACGAGACTGTGTTGTGGTCGAAAGACCTTCCTTTGATAGTTCTAGTTGACTATTAATTATTATGGTCAAATTTATCAAGCTGGACTAGTATGGAGAGCAATTAATGGACGAGGAATAACTTTTCATACAATGCTAGTTTTTGTATCGTTAGTTCCGTAAAATAATAAAACCAATCATATAGCCGAGAAAACGTTGGTCTTTAAGTTAACCATTGTTGTTTTATACGATTGTCTCAAACTTTTTACGAGAAAACAAGTCTTTGCTATTTTTATTGCAAAACGTCAACAGAAACTCCTATCGAGACGAACCAAGTACTAGTCCAGTAGGGACCCAAATGACAGAGCGATGAAGTGGATTTGGTCTAGTCCCCCGAGGGCGACTGGACGTCGTGTACATCTAGTCACCCATGGGCGACTAAACTTTGTTGAGAGTCTAGTTGCCCATGGGTGACTGGACATTGTGTGCGTTTAGTCGCCCATGGGCGACTAGATTTGGATGAGAGTCTAGTCACTGATGGGCGACATGAATTTGTTGAGAGTCTAGTCACCCATAGTCGACTAGACTTTGTCGAGAGTCTGGTCGCCCATGGTTGACTAGACTTTGTCGAGAGTCTGGTAACCCATGGGCGACTAGACTTTGTCGAGAGCCTACTCTCCCATTGGCGACTAGAATTTTTCGAGATTCTAGTCGCCCATGGGCGACTAGACTGTTGCGAGTCTAGTCGCTCATGGGCGACTAGACTTGTTGATAGTCTAGTCGCTAGTGGGCAACTAGATGTTGTGTGCGTCGAGTCGTTCTTCGACGAATAGACTTTTTTGAGATTCTAGTCGCCCATGGGAGACTAGACGTTTCACGTATATAGTCGTCCATGGGCGACTAGACTTGTTGCGAGTCTAGTCTCTCGTGGGTGACTAGAACTTTTGATAGCCTAGTCGCCCGTGGGCGAGTAGACGTTGTGTATGTCTAGTTTCCCGTGTGCGACTAGACTTGGAGGTGATATGGTTTTTTCTATAGTTGTGTCGCTTGGTTCGTTAGTGGGGAAGAGACATGTAGGAAAATGAGAAGTTTGGATGTGATTGTTTCTAGTTTTCTTTGTTACTTGAAAGAGAGACAACGTTTATGCGGTATCTTTTAATTATCATTTCCGCCGTGGCCGTTTTTGACCCAAATGGTAGACAGTTTCGTAAAATTCATCATTTCTCGCAAAAACCTTCAATGTTTTTTCTGGTCATTTCATCTTTGGTAGAAGTTATATTTCTTATTGTACAAGATGAAATATACAAAGTTTATTCTTGTATCCTTATGCAAATAGGTTTGGCTTATGTCGTACAGTTTCCCTGACATTTTCAGCAAATATTTGCTTAAGGCACAATTTCTCGGAGGATTTTAGCCATTGATTTCGCCATGACCGATTTTGACCCCAACATCCATTAGTTAGAAAGTTGGAAAAAGGAGTTGTTGTTGATTTAGAAAAGGTCTCTACGATTACAAAATGGTAGATTTCAATCTTGGTTATCGAGATTCAAAGTTCTTTGGATTGGCCTAGTACCATCAGATGTTTGTGTAAGAATTGACAACATATGAACCGCTGATTTGATCGATTGAGAACGATGCTACCTTGGAATGGAGTAATATGATTGAAGAAGTACGCAACCATTTAGAGACATACTTGACGACTACGAATATCTTAGCTTTGCTAAGGGTAAACAATCATTGATTTTAAGGTATCCATATCAGATTGGTTTGGGTTGCATTATGATGAATGACGATACAGTAATAATTTATGCATCAATAGATATAAGGATGCATAGGGTAAATTATCCGATGCACGAGTTAGAGTTGGTTGCAGTTTTGTTTTCTATTCGGAATTGTCGATCATTTCAGTTTGAAGAAAGAATATAAGTGTTCACCGATCACAAAAGCCGTAAGAAAACAAAATGTGGTTACTTATGCAATATGGAGGGGGAAAGTTGTTGTCGATATTGAGAAAGAACTCAGTAATCATACAGAAAAATCTGAAAGGATTGATTTGAGAGCCTTATAAGGAGAGAAGGGAGAGCCGTCAAGATTGCATGTACTAAATTAAGATGGCTTACTCATTTGTATATGAGAAATTCAGATGAAGGATGAGAACTTAAGGAAATCATTGGAGGAACTAAAAGAAGTGAATTTAAGAGAATAGTATGAGGACTGTGTCATGTTCAAGTTAAATGAGCTGACACGTGAGAGAATGAACCCAAGTTCACCAAAGTTAACCATGAGGACATGAAAAAAATGTTAGGTGAGCCCCGAGGAAGATTGAAGAGTGCAAGAAAAAGGTATGACCATATGGGATATGGGAATACCATTGTTGTTAAGATATCAGAGGATGTATTATTACATGAAGTCTAAAGTCGTCGTACAAGAGTACCTAGTTGGTGAATCAAGCTTGATATGGATGGCGCTGTTGGGTCTATAGTGTTTGGTCTAAATAAGGATATGATAAAACAATTGAACTAGACTTGGTAATGGGAAACATAAGAGACAGTGGAGTTTCTCAAAAAATTTTGGAGAGGGCCTTAAATAGATGACAAGTGTATTGAATATTATAAGGGGTATCATTCTTCGAACGGGTGTGTGAGTGTGTGTAATTGATAGTAGGACACTTGGTTTGGATCATGTTAGCGAACCCTTACGCGTTCAGATTTCTCCAACTCGATAATGAGACAAATTTTACGGATTTTTTATAGATTTTATCATTGTCCTTTCTATTTAGAGATAAAATTCGCGAGCGTTTTGACGCTCTTTTCGTGTGGAAAAGTCGCGACTAGGTTTTTGATTTTCTCGAACATTGTGGCCTCGTATGCGTTGGCCATAGGAGCAGTTACTGCTGGAGTTGTGTTACCAGCGCTGTTGCGAGCTTCAAGTTTGTCTTTCATATTTCCGAACATCGTTTCAATAAAGCGTTAGTGGCCATGAGTAAGAGTAATCCCCCTTCCTTCTTCTAGCGCCAAACTGTGGGAACCAAAATTGACACAGTCGATTTTAGTGAACATAGGAAGGCAAATAATACCCTACTTTCCTTGGAGTCTGCATTCTCTGCGAGAGCCAACGACAAGAAATCGAATAAACGCGGAAAACATTAAAAGACAACAAAATGAATTTATAGAGAAAGTATATCTTTATTTTGAATTTGCATCCGAGCATAGCGATTATTACAATAGATTGTAAAGCTTTGGCTGCAAGAGCTGACAGCGAGTTTTGTAGTTCTACCCACCTAAAACCTTTTACGTAGTTGAGTTGCAGCTCAATAACAAAGGAAGAAAAAGATACGAAAAAAGTTTTGATTGATTTTTGACTGGACCTTATGAAAGGCTTCCTACGTACTCCCTTCAACGATCAAGCCGAATGTAGTTCGGTTAAAGAGTTTGAACAACAGATCGAACTGCCTTTGCGAGTTCGTCTAGTAATCGAGTGCAAGAAATAGAAAACCAAACATGTCGAGAATAATGCCTATGGTTCTTAAGTGCTAATTTTTTCTGGGAATTTTTTATCCCCTTTCGGCCCTCTCCTTCGCTTCTCTTAAATATCCCTCCAAGGTTGGTCGTCTTTCCGTTTCTTTCCCCAATCAAGGTTTATCCTCCCGCGGAAATCTACCTTATCTTATCGATTTTCCAAAATTATCTCAAAACTTGACATTTATATTCTTTTCCATTTATCTTCTACCTAAATTATATTGATCTTCATAGTAGTTGGGCTCATTCTCGTTTGAAATAGCAACCAAGCTTTTGTTGCGTCTTAGACCCGTTTTGGGCTGTTTTGCGATTAAACATTTTTACGATTTCTTTCAGAAAAATTGCTTTTCGTACGATTTTAATTTTTGTATCGCTAGTTCCGTGTAATAATAAACCCAATGATATAGCCGATATAACATTGGGGTTTAAATTAACCATTATCGTTTTATACGAATGACTCGAAGTTAATACGAGAAAACAAGTCTCTGTTATTTTTATCGCAAAACTTCAACAGAAACTCCTATCGAGACGAAAGAAGTACCAATCCAGTAGGGACCAAAAGGAGAGAGCGATAAAGAGGATATGGTCTAGTCGCCCGAGGGTGACTGGACATCGTGTGCATTTAGGCACCCATGGGCGACTAGACTTTGTTGACTGTCTACTCGCTTATGGGTGACTAGACGTCATTGCGTCTAGTCGGCCATGGGCGATCATATTTAGCTGAGAGTCTAGTCGGCCATGGGCGACTAGAATTTGTTGACAGTCTAGTCACCCATGATCAACTAGAATTTGTTGAGAGTCTTGTCGTCCATGGGAGACTAGACATTGTCGAGATTCTGGTCACCCATGGGAGATTAGACATTGTGTGTGTCTCGTCGCGCATTCTAGTCGATCATGGGCAACTAGACTTGTTGCTAGTATAGTCGCTCGTGGGAGACGAGACTTGTTGATAGTGTCCGGCTGCCTTATAAGGAGAGACGGGAGACCCTTCAAGATTGCAAGTACTAAATTAAGATGGCTTACTCATTTATATATGAGAAATTCAGATGAAGGATGAGAACTTAAGGAAATCATTGGAGGAACTGAATGAAGTGAACTTATGAGAATAGTATGAGGAATTTGTCATGTACAAGATCAATAAGCAAAGAAGTGAGAGAATGAACCCAAGTTCTACCTAAGTTAACCACGAGGACTCAAAAAAAATTGTTAAGTGAGCCTAGAGGAAAATTGAAGGGTGCAAGAAAAAGGTATGAACATACGGCATATGGGAATGCCATGGTTGTTCAGATATCAGAAGATGTATTTATACATGAATTCTAAAGTCATCATACAAGGGTACCTAGTTGGTGAATCAAGCTTGATATGGATGGCGCTGTTGGGTCTATAGTTTTTAGTCAAAAGGAGGATATCATAAAGCAATTGAACCAGAATTGAAAATGGGAAACCTAAGAGAAATTGGAGTTGCGCAAAATATTTTTTAAAGAGGACCTTAGATAGTTGAGAAGTGTATTGAATATTATAAGGGAGATTATTCTTCGAATGGGTGTGTGTGTGTGTGTGTAAGATATCGTAGCACACTTGGTTTGGATCATGTTAGCGTGATTGATCATGCATGTTTTGTTTTATTGTTGCACCGTTAATAAATTTGACATTAGCAGACCCGACATGTTACCTTCACGTATGTGCATCACCCTATATACCACATTCCATTTTATTGAGGTGAAAGGAAGACATATAAAGAGACAGATAGAAAGGTTTCAGAAGTGATGATTTTTGGAGACTCAAGATTTTCTAAACAAGTATGCAGACTGTTTTGACGAGAGTTGTGTTACAGTAATGAATATTGTTCTTCTTGAAAGTGACAGCACAGAAAATAAATTACCAGTTTTGAAAAATTGGAATACTAGTGATCTGTTATTTGGTATGTACTGAGTTGTTGCTAGAGTTAAAAAGGTTATCTGCTGACCAGCTGTTTTCAGATAGGCATTTGGAAATCTGTGAGTTGATGTTGCTTAAGCTTACGTCACCCCAGTATGATAGAACTGCTGAAAAAAGAAACTTGAAACTAAATCTACTATCATAAAGTCCTTTGCGGATTAAGAGAGCGTCATATTTGAAAATTGAAGAATCTGGAAATTTGTAATTTCAAGCATTTGGATTAATTAATATTGAGTTCTTGATACATGAGAAGATGAAAATAAGTTCCTAGCTGCTATCCAGAACTCCTTGCAGAGACACCTGTGTTCAGTAAAGAGTGTACTAATATTTTTTGAGAATTCGGGGACGAATTCTCTTAAGGAGGGAAAAATGTAATGACCCTCACGAATGAATAAAATTTTCGTCGAGAAAAAATCCGCATGACCAGTTTGGAGTTGGTTCGATCATAAATAAAATAAAACTGGTCGATGAATTAATACCTCGAGGAGATTGTGTTGTTGTCGAAAGACCTTCCTTTGGTAGTTCTAGTCGACTATTAATTATTATAGTCAAATTTATCAAGCTGGACTAGTATGGAGAGCAATTAATTGACAAGGAATATTTGGTAAAAAGAATTTCAGACTTATCGACGAGGTTCCTAAATAATTCTGACCCGTCATGTACTTCACCTTCTCAGCTGCTTGATCAGTAATCAAGTCACATGCCATGCACCTTCCTTCTTGCTTGCATCTGTAGTAAATGGCACATGCAAATCACAAGCTGCATGGGTGCTTGCTTTCTCTCTTCTTATTTATGATTGGCTGGAGACTGCTTCAGGGAAGGAAAGGACAGTATGCAGCAGATGATGATGAAGGTCGCCAGCTGTCTGGTCCCAGCCAAGGTTTTTCATGAGCTAAACCCTCAGGTGAGGTAACCCCAGTTTGTATTTAACCGTTCTCCAGCGTCTTTACCATGTCCAGAATAAGGAGAAAATTCTAGAGAATTTTCTCCTTAGAGAGAGAGAGAAAAAAAAGAACAGAAAATTCAGTGAGAAAATTCAGAAAATTAAATAAAAAGTTTGTAGTTGATTTCAATCCTTGATCATTTTGTTTCTGAGAGGAATATCAGAAGGTCGGATGCTTTTTAAATAAACCCCTCGACCTAGTTGAGTTCAGCTCATGATCAGATGTAGATCTTTTGTTTTCATTAGTCCAGCCGCAAGTTTACCTTGGAGAGGATAACCATCTGAGGTCATCCAACGGTATAGATTTTGGGTAAACTTCACCTCCTTGCCTCAGTAAGTATCTGATTAGAACACTTCATGTTTAACTCAGGTAAAGGTCGGATCACTTGTCTAAGATGTTATAAGTTTGTTAGTTTTGGTTTGAATTAATTTTCTGTAAACTGTTAGCTAACTGAAGGGAACTGTCTAGACCTAAGCTGAACTGAACTGCTCATGTCTTGAACCGAACCTATCTGATCTGATCTAGGATGAATAGAACCAAGCTTGAACTGAATTGATGTAAGTTGTTTAGCTTGAACCAAACTGTTGGATTAGTCATGTTCTGAACCGAACATATTTGATCTTGTCTTGAACTGATCTAAGCCGAGCTGTCTAGGTTTGGACTTGTCATCTTACTGATCTAATATGAGTTCAAATGAATTGCTAGGAGCAGAGCTGAACTGACCGAGATTAGTGAACTGTTTAGCCTTGGACTATTTTGTTGGACTGATGATCATATGATTCCCACTGTTCCGTTTTATGACAGTGAACGAGTGAAGACTTAAGCATCCACTTTATCCCATCCACTGAACTGTGTACTCTCAGTACTTAGTTGAGGAGTTAATCTAGCAGACCAGCCAATATTTTGAGAATATTGCTAGGAACGACTCGGTTTTGAAAAAAATTCTAGGACGACTCGATTTGAAGATGAGGTTCATGTCTCTTCTTTCTTTCTTTAGGAAATAATATAGCCTATTTATTGCCAGTTTTAGGCCATGTTCTAGGCTCTATTTAGGGTCTATTATGTGTGTCTAGGATATGTTTTAGAGTATTTATATGTCCAATGACGTTTTGGAGATAAATGGAGATACTTGGAGCTTTTAGAGCATTTAGAGGAGAAGAACCCGTAGCTGACTCTTGGAAGAGTCGAAGTACATGCTTGTCGTCGATCGACGACATAGCCTTGGAATCGACCAATGATGAAAGACTAAGGTCGATCGATGCTGCACACTTGCCATCGATCGACACCCAACTCGAAGACAACTGACTGAAAAGCCCAAGTTCATAAGACTAAAGACAAGAATACCCGAGACGAGTTTTGACCTAAATTTTAGGGTTTTTATATTTATGTTCATGTATTGAGAGCATGCAGAGTGTGCTAGTGTTCTGTAAGTGTAATTACAAGCTTAGGCAAGGCTTGACACAACCCACATAGCTTTATGGTTTTAGGATTTAAGGGGAGAAGATTCATAACTCCTTAAGGAGATTTGTATTTGAACCCAAGTATTTTATCTATGCATTCTATTCATATTATTATTCTTTTTTTATTATGTCTGAGTAGTCATCAACTAGGTTTAGGGTTGAATGATAGCAATCATTGATTATCTCAAAAGTAGGATTGCTAGCTAAGTTAATATCCATCAAATGAGTTGTGCTTAATGCTTGCATTCTAGAGTAACTAACTAGTATCTCGAAAGTAGGACATGGACGAGTACGAGAGTAGGTTCTGTGCCAGAACATACCACATTGAACTAGGCTGTTAGGCGCATGCGAGAGCTGGTCGAACAAGTCTGGTGGACTTATCAAATATCGTTCACACTTCCTTCTGATTTCACCGTCGATCGACATCAGGCCTTCGCCGTCGATCGATGGTCTTTTCTTTTGCTCGCATACGAGAGTTTGAGTTAAAAGGGTCAAAATAGTTAATATTTGAGTTCTAGTATATTTACATATATATGCCTCCTATCCTCTATAATCCATTAAGCTTGAAACCCCAGATCTAGCATATTAACATTTTCATCAAGTTAGTTCATTAGAATATTTCCATATTTGCATTATTACTATATATATATTCACCTTGCTTAATCTTTAAGAATAAGAAAGCTATTGTTTGCCATTGCTCTCTGTGGATTTGATCCCTAATTACTACACCTGATCTGTTTTGGCAAGAGTACTATTTGTGTGTTAAAGAATAGGGCTAATTTGATAGTGATTTGTTTAGGCTATTTATACCCTGCTCGAACAACTAAACACGAACGTCAAATTTTGCGTCGTTGCCGGGTAGCATTGATCGCCATTAGATTTAATTTCTAGGATTTAGTCCAATGTTTGTTACTACATTAAAGTTACTACATTAAAGTTACTAAATTTTTCTTTTCCTTGTTTACAGGTGCATGCAAACACAAACCAGGAGCAATAAAGGACAAGAATTATTATTCTCAGACCCCGATTTAATCGAACGTACGATCCGCAAACAAAGACGACAAGCATCAATCGACAACAACAACTCCGCATCGACCAACACATCTTACGGATAGCATTGACCCACATCGGAACTCGAGCATCGACCGACACTGATCACACACTGATGATTGACAGCATAGTACCTGCATCGATCGACATAAGCCAACGATTTCAGATGGTTGCGACGTTGATATTTACTCGGGATGAGGATGGGAACCTGCGTGACCAAGATGTTCATCTGCGTAATGCAGCATGTCAAGAGATAGAGGAGTGGACAGAAGATGGACAGGTGCACCAGCTCATCACACTAATTGATGATGCTTTTTGGGTAGAACCAAAGAAATAAAAGCTACAAGAGGAAATAAGCCATTCGCATAGACATCGATCGACACTCACGACCGCCCAGCGATCGATACAGCCTATGGAGTTTGCAGAATTGGGAAAAAAATTGAACATCGTTCGACGCGTCAGTAGTAGAATCGATCGACGGTACCCAGCAGCAAAACGGGTTCATTTTCCAAAGATCACAAATATGACACCTCCGAAGCAGAAGATGGGTACATCAGAGCCTATGATGACTGATAAAACTGATAAGGATCACCTCAGGTAGAAACAAAGGATTGTTCTAGAGAAGAAAAGTAAACCTGGAAAACTTGTGGTGCCATGTCTGATCAAAAGCCACAAGTTTCCCAACACCCTCTAAGATACTAGATCATCAGTGAGCATCACACCCAGATCTATGGCAGAAAAATTGAACCTGAAAGTGGAGCCTTCCAGCGACTCTTTCATCTTTGTGGATTTCTCCAGAGTGGATTCAGGAGGTATTTGTAGAGATGTCCCACTGCAAATTCAGGATGTCTTAGTCCCGATAGACTTCCATGTGATGGATATCCAGATCAATTGGAATTCATCCGTATTACTTGCAAAAGCTTTCATGGCTACCGTGGGAGCTATCTGCAAGATGAGGACAAACAGGTTGTGCCTTTCCTTGATTGATCATAATGTCTATTATGAAATTTATAAGAATAAACCTGCCCTCACGAAATTTTGTGATAATGCAGAACTTATCGCCACATGCTTCTGCGATTATGACTTCAATGAATTATCTGAAAATGGAGCATCGATCGACACCCAGCCCATGTTATCGATTGACGCACTTGCAATTCAGCAATCGGTCGATACCCACCCTTTGTAATCGATCGACACTCACACTCCAGAACCGATCAACACCTACCACACAGATGGTGACTACAACACAGCTCACCCCGAGTACGACAAAGATTACAGAGTAGAAGAGATGATCGAGTACCATGGTATTGCTATGGAAGAGGCTGGTGTTTTTCATGTTTCCCATAGATTCTGGAATTCGACTTCGATCGACGGCAACCCTATGCCATCGGTCGATACTGACCACGAAGCAGCAATAATTTTATATTTAGATGCAGCACACGAGAAGGAATATGGTTATCTACAACTAGACAAGTTCGGTATAATGAAAGATCCAGACGGTCACGCAAGAGCTATGGATGGCAGACTACTTAATGTCACAAGGGAAGATATTGCAGAAATTCTTGCCATGGCTAATGGAGCTGGAAACATTTCCGCGCAAGAGTCTGGTTATCGTGCATCGATCGGCTGTCACCATACACCATCGATCGTAACGCATCCAGTATGCGATGGATACGAAGAAGATTACAGAGAGGAAGAGCTGACTGAATGTCGCGGGCTGGCATCAGAGGAAACTGGTTGGGTGATGAACGCGAGAGTGGATAATCAAGCATCAATCACAGGCTACTCATGGCCTTTGAATGACATCAGACGTGAACCAGAACACCAGCACGGAGCAGAAGAGAAAGATATTGGTAACCTTAAACCAGATGAGTTTGGTATTTGCAAAGACCCATAGGGACATGCACGTGCTCTTGATGGTAGACTACTACATTTATCCAACGAGGATGTAGCAGATTCCCTTATTATTGCTAATGGATCGGACAATACATTTGGACAGCAGCAGTAGCCATCAATCGACGCACACCACACTTCATCGATCGATATTGAGGAACAAAGTCACGACCCGATCCGTACTAATGCAAACACTGTCAAGCCACCATCGATTGACACTGCCATCCAGACATTGATCGATTGGCGTTGCGAGCAAGGTTTAAGAGCCTTTGATATGGAAGGCAACAGACTTTTCCACTGGGAAAAAATATGAGTATGACATCTACAGAGATGAGAATGGTAATGCACGAGCTACAGACGGAAGGGTAGTGAATTTGCAATTTGAAGACATTAGAGCAGTTTTAGAGAGAGCTAATTTGTTTGAGCAGAGCTACATATCTTTACCAGAACATGCAACAAGGATCACTATGCCTAAGAAGGATCAACAGACGTACATCAGAGATGAGATTGATGATATTGTGAATGCGATCTACAGAACTCAAGATATGTTACTGGATGATTTTTACAAGAGGTTGGATGATGTCTACTATCCTATAGACACAGGCCCTACCAGTTTGACTGCACGCATGTATGAGATGAAACAAGAGTTGGATACTGTTTAGAGACAGCATGCGATTGTGGCAGATAACCGAGCATCGATCGATGACAACATCAATGCATCGATTGACACTGATGAACACAGACAGAAGACAGCAGCAGAAGTGGAACTAGCAGATCAGCTCGATGAGATTGCATTTTATCAGAGCCTGATGAAGGTATATCTTTCTCAGCAATTGGTGGACTTATCAGAGACTACAGCTGCCAGACTTAGGATACTTAATCGCAATATAGAAAAACTAGAAACAGGAATGCATTCAATGGCCTTTTTCAGAACATTTACAAGGAATGAGAAAAACAGAAAATATGAGGCGTTAAGGAACCTCATCAGTACATGACTTCAGAAGAGCAAAAAAGATGTAGACACTTATTTTCCAAGTGTTGATCCAACTTTCTATTAGTCAGAAAGTTCACAACGTCGAGCTAAAGACTATAACCAAGCGCTGAGTGGGAGGTAACCCACTGTTTAGTAAGATGTTATTTGGTTTTTTATTTATAATACTACATATTTCGAGTTTTACTTTGTTTTATATAAATTGTTGAAGTCACCATCGATCGACACCTTCCCTTGATAGTTCTCGTCGAGTATTAATTATTATTGTCAAATTTATCAAGCTGGACGAGTATTTCCGAGAGCAGGAGGGAAATTAATGGACGAGGAACATTTGGTCAAAAAAAATTCAGACTTATGGACCAGCTTCCTAAATAATTCTGACCCATCATGTACTTCACCTTTTCAGCTGCTTAATCAGTAATAAAGTCACATGCCATGCACCTTCCTGCTTGATTGTTTCTGTAGTAAATGGCACATGCAAGTCACAAGCTTCCTGGGTGCTTGCTTCCTCTCTTAATTATTTATGATTGGCTGGAGACTGCTTCGGGGAAGGAAAGGACAGTATGCAGCAGATGATGAAGAAGGTCGCCAGCTGTCTGGTCTCAGCCAAGGTTGGTCATGAGCTAAAACCTCAGGTGATGTAACCACAGTTTATATTTAACCCTCTTCCACCTTCTTTACCACGTCCAGAAACAGGAGAAAATTCTAGAGAATTTTCGAGAGAGAGAGAGAGAGAGAG
Organism: Moricandia arvensis; assembly: GCA_905132765.1. Classification (NCBI taxonomy): domain Eukaryota; kingdom Viridiplantae; phylum Streptophyta; class Magnoliopsida; order Brassicales; family Brassicaceae; genus Moricandia; species Moricandia arvensis. The sequence continues at coordinate 46,292 of CAJHQP010000626.1, read as the reverse complement.
AAAGAAGAACAGAAAATTCAGTGAGAAAATTCAGAAAATTAAATTAAAAAAAAAATTGTTGTTGATTTGATCTTCAATCCGTGATCAGTTTGTTTCTGCATGGAAGATCACAAGGTCAGATGTTTTTAAATGAAACCTTAGAACTAGTTGAGTTCAGATCATGATCAGATCTTGATCTTTCTGTGTGATCAGTCCAAGGGCAAGCTTACCTTGGAGAGGAGAACAATCTGAGTTCATCCAACGGTTTAGATTTTTGGTAAGCTTTACCTCCTTGCCTCAGTCAGTATCTGATTAGAACAGTTCATATTTAACTCAGGCCATAGTCGGATCACTTTCCTAAGATGTTGTTATTGTTAAGTTTGTTAGTTTAGGTTTTAATTAATTTTATGTAAGCCGTTAGCTAACTGAAGGGAACTGTCTAGACCTAAGCTGAACTGAACTGATCATGTCTTGAACCGAACCCATATGAACTGAGCCGATCCGATCTAGGATGAATAGAACTGAGCTTGAACTGAATTGATGTAAGTTGTTTAGCTTGAACCAAACTGTTGGATTAGTCGTGTTCTGAACCGAACATATTTGATCTTGTCTTGAACTGATCTAAGCCGAGCTGTCTATGGTTTGGATCAGAGCTGAAATGACCGAGCTTAGTGAACTGTTTAGCCTTGGACGTTTTTGTTGGACTTGTGATCATATGATTCAAACTGTTATGTTTTATGACAGTGGACGAGTGAAGACTTAAGCATCCACTGAGCTGTGTACTCTCATTACTTAGTTGAGGAGTTAAGCTAGAAGTCCAGTCAATCACTGGAGCCATTTAGTCTCTTGGTTTGAATTCAGATGGTCAAGGAGAGTGGTGAGATAAGCCAGACTTGTCCTGTGATCGTTATGAATCTTAAGTGTACAAGAAGTGGAGTGTGATTAGATTGAGCTTGTGTTTAGTCTTTCTTAGCCAATCTCATGGATTCAAAGGTGAGTCTAGATAGATATTTTATGAGTTATGAATGAGTATAGCAAGATTGCATATGGTTGACTGATTATGTATTGTCTCTTGATCTATATTTAATTGTGAAGTGTTTACCTTCTGTAAACACTTAAGAACTACTAAGAATAATATTTTGAGGTTTTTCCGAGTACTTGTTCTCAAGTACTAAGATGTATGTATATGATTAAGTATATGAGTAAGAATCATGTGAAGTCTTATCATATTCACTCTCCTTAAAGTCCCGCAGTACCGTGACTATTCCTGTGAACGGAACCAGAGGTCATGAAGAGACAATGATGGGGAGCACCATTGAGATGTACTAGGTGACGACTCAGTCTCGGATTTTCATATTGGACGTTCGACGTGGATGGCTATGCTAACTCACTAGGCTTCATTAGCATTTGTGGTTACTTGGGTCTAGCATATATGTTTTATTTATATATGAAGCGATTGGTGGGTGATGTGGAAGGGATATTTATTACAAGATTTACATTGATGGGATGGAGATTCCTTATATATTATGGTTATGGAATTTATTTCCATTGCATACAAATGATGTTTATTGCTCAGGATATTATTGATTTGTGTCCGTGTGTAGGTCTAGGCTCAGTGAGTAAACTAGTTATTCATGATTCATTTGATATGCATGTAACAAGTATGGGGGAAACCTTTACTCTAGGACAGGAAGGAAAATTATTAGGCAGCATTAGTTTCATTATCCTTGCAAAGTTGGTTTTAATATATCTTATGTATATAGTTTGTTGACCGAAAACCTCGAGCTGAATCCTTAACATTTTGTACGATGCTTTCAAAAGAATATTATATAATGTATAAAGAATGTTTCTTTAGGGATGTGTTCCATATAATATTATTCCTTGCTCGGATGAACCAACTATTGGGTATGACTTGGTCGGGTTGGAAAGCCTTGGTTTGTACCTAATAAAATATGTGTACTTGGGCGATTAGCCAAGGTACATGGGTTTATACTCAGAACTTCGGGTTAATTGTTTATGTACACATTGTGGCTTCTCGGTTTGGTTTACATTATTAGTGATTGGCTGTGCATGATCTGGTTTTATTGTTGCACGGCCGGTCGAGTCAACAACTACGTAGACCAGATCCGGGGGGGATCACAGATATGCTCCCTATAAATAAGACATATATTTGTTTGGCAAATGTGCTTACAATGGTGATTGAGGTGTTCCCGTATCTTAGTGTTTGTATTATGGTATAGGAGGACATAATCATCAAACACATCTCACCTTTATAAATTATGTTTTCCAATAGGGATCTCCTTAACCCTTGGATAGACCACAATTTAATTTGATTCATATGTCCAAACCGATTATACAAGGAATCGCCCTAACAAAAAGTTGAGTAACTTCGTCATATGAACTTTGTTTGGGATGGTATTACATCGAGGCCAATATTCATTGAGTATACAACCCGAATCAAATAAAAATTTGGCATAATGACAATTTGTTAGAGTGATATGCTCCCTATAAAGCAGACTTGTCCTTATCGAGTCAAATGTGCCTATAATGGTAATTAAGGGGTTGCCGATTCTTGGTTGTTTTATTATGGCATAGGAGAACATAAACATAAAACAGCACCTCATTTAATCCATTATGTGTTTCAATATGGATCTACTTCACCCTTGCTTAACCACAACTTCATTTGATTCAACAGTCAAAACCGGTGAATAGAAAAGTGTGTTGCTTAACCACAACTTCATTTGATTCAGCACCTCACTTGAATAACTTCTTTATATGAACTTTTTTGAATCATTAAACATCAAGGTGAATCATCATTTAGTAAGCTACCTGAAACAAAGAAAAGTGTGGCATAATAACAGACTTTTGGAAAGATATTCTTCCTAAAGGGAACACATATCCTTATTTGGTCAGATGTGGCTAGAATAGTGATTGAGGTGTTGCTGATTCTTGGTTGTTGTATTATGGTATGGGAGGACATAATCATGAAACAGAACCTCACCTTTATTCATTATTTGTTCCATTAGAGATCTCCTTCACCTTGGCTAGACCACAGTTTCATTTGATTCATATGTCCAAACCGGTTATACTAGAAATTTCCCTCACAAAAAGTTACATAAATTCTTCCTTTGAACTCTGTTTATGATGATTCAGCATTGAGGCCACTCGTAATTGATTAAAATACCAGGATCAGACAGAAATTTAGTATAATAACAAACCATTGGAGTGATATGACCTTTATAAGGTAGACATATCCTTATTGGGTCAAATGTACCTAGAATGGTGATTGAAGTGTTGTAAAAGCGTGCGGGTTAAGGTTTATGTTAATGAAATCTATCAAATTAACCATACGAACTACTCTTGCCAAGAGAGGTCAAATTGCAATACTTAGAGATCATATACACAGAGAGCAGGGGCACACAATAGATTTCTATTTTTCTAATGGTTAAGCTAGCAAGCTATAAATAGAGGGTTGATTGTAAGTTTATCAGAAAAAGGAAATTGTCTAAAATACTAAAGTTAATGAAAATATGGAAAAGATAGATCTAGGGTTTCAGGCAAATGAAATATAATGGATAGTATGCACAAAATTATTAATATGTGAGAACAATAATGTTAACTAGTCTGACCCTCTCTTGTCCCAACTCTCCTATGAAGACAGAAAAGTACACCGTCTATCGACGGCTAAGGCCGAGTGTTGATCGACGCTAATCAGACATGAACTTTGTCTGCTATGCTAATTAGACCAGCTCTCGCACGCATCTAACAATCTAGCTAAATGAAATCAATTTTGGCACAAAACCTACTCTCGTAGTTGTCCATTAGTAATTTCAGAATTCTAGTTAGATACTCTAGAGCGCAAGCAATAAACATAAATCCAAAGATTGATATTACTTCATCCTAGCAACCCTATTTTGGGGATAATCCATCAATGCCATTATGAAACCTAAATCTAACAAGTAAATTACTCAGACATGATCAAAGAAAACATGATGAACTGAATAATATAATGCATAAAATAATAAATGGGGTTCCAATACAAATCTCTAAAGAAGTTCAGATCTTCTCTCCTTAACTACTAAAAACGGTAAAATAAAACATGTGTGGTTGTCTGATCGGTGGTTCTTTGCCTAAACAATGGCAGAACCCAAATAAACTAGGTCAAAACTCATCTATGGGCATTCTCGTAATTTTTCCTGATATGGGCTTGACGTCGGCAAATACTCTGCGAGTCGGCCGTTGATCGACAGGAAGGATTCTCTGTCGATCGATGGTCATGCTTGTCTTTGACTCTCACGTAGCTGAATGTGAACAGCTAGTGAATATCTCCTTTGAATACTCTAACAAGCTCGATGATCTTCATCATGCTCCAAAACGTACTTGGACTTGCAAAGACTCTAAAACACAATCCAAACACATATAATATAGTCCAAATAGGGTCCAAATGATGGTATATAATTGGTAAATAACAAGGTGTATCAACTCCCCCATATTTAACCATTTGCTTGTCCTCAAGCAAAACAAAGACGTATAAGTATAACATCACCCCTACTATATCGCAACCACATCAAATAATGCTAGTCAAAGAGAAACTGTATATGCCCTATCATAGTATAGCAACCAAATAAATTCTACCAGCAACTCAACAAATACTAATTTGACTCACACCTCTACTGATTTCATTTCTTTGCATAAAAATGAAGTGCATGCTTTACCATGGGAGTATCGATCAAAGGACACATGGACTCAACTCTTGCAAATCGGCATTCATATGTATAAAGTCTTTCCTGATCTCTTCTTCCCTCTTCTCTCTCTGAATCTTTTTAGATCTCAAACTCAATTGACAATGATGATGATATAGTCCATCTTGCCATCTTTTTTTCGATGCTGAATTCTCCCATCCATTGCTTGTACATATCCATCTGGGTCCTCTCAATAGACAATGATGCAGAATTCTCCCATCCATTGCTCGTGCATATCTATATGGGTCCCTCATTATTCCAAACTCATCTGGTCTGCGATAACCATTATTTTCATCGTATACTACCTGATTTGCGTCGATTGATGGTATTAGGGCAGCGTCGATCGATGTCGCATTCCAGGTTCTATAGGATCCTTTAAAATTTCCACCCTCCTCTAGTGCAAGAGCACGTTACTCGTTTGATTCTTCTTCAAAATAGGAAGTGTTGTACTCTAGGTTAGCCATCTCATCGTATTGCTGTCCATTGTAGACTATTTCTTCTGGACCGTCTTCTTTGTTTTTATCTGTGACATGACCGTCGACCGATTGGTGAAGATATGTATCGATCGATTATGAAGGGTGGTCTTGGTGCAGTTTCTGTATGTAAGGGTCGTCGACCGATACCAAGGGTTGGGTATCGATCCATGATGTCTCCGAAGACTCCTCATCTTGGTCGTAACTGCAGAAGCATGTAGCATTTAAGCCTGGATCATCACCCAATTTTATCAGAGTAGCCTTGTTATTGTCTTTAACAGGTTCATAAAAGTTATTTGGATCAATCAAGGATAGATACAACCTGTTTGTCTTCATGCCACATATAGCTCCCACTTTTGCCATAAATGCTTTTCCAAGGAGTAAGGAAGAGTTCCAGTCAATCCTCATATCCATCACCTGGAAGTCTACTGGGACTAAGGCGTTGAAAATCTGCACTGAACGTCTTTGGCTATCCCTCCTTAATTCACTTTGGAGGAATCAACAAAAGTTAATGAATCATTGGAAGGCTCAACTTTCAGGCTCCACTTCTCTGCCACAGCTCTAGGCATGATGCTTACTTCTGATCCAGTAATGCAGCGAGTTTTGGGATATTTGTGGCTTTTGAGAAAACATGGAATCACAAACTTTCCAAGGTCCCTTTTCGTCTTGAGAGTGATCCTATTCTCCAGCTTCTCTTTAAGGCCATTAATCATGTGCCCTATGTTATCATATGTCTCCTTGGATTCCCTGAAACACATCCACTATTTATAAGTATAGTACGCTTCATCAAATTGAGTATCTAAAGGAATTTTAAAAACTCCTTTGGCAAAGCCATTCATTTCTTTGTCGGTTGCTTCTCTTTGCAGATGTTTAGGAATCTTTATGGGGTGTCTTTCTATTGCCTTACCAACTATTATTGGCTCAGGTGTATCATCGTTCTGTTCTCGAGTCTCTATACTCGGATTTCTGACAAACATGCTTGCATTCAGAATTGGTAGACGAACTGTTCTGCTGTTGAAGACCGTCGATCGATGTTGACTTCACTACGTCGATCGATATTCGAAGACTCAGACGATGCTCAGCACCGGGTGTCGATTGACACAAGTGCGAACTGCCAAAAGACATAGCACTTTCTACTCTGTAATCTCCCTCTTGGAGTTGTTCTCTCTTCATCTCTTGCCAAAAAATCATCACCTATCAATGCACTGACATGGTGTTTCTGACTAACTTCCATTTCTCCTTAATCAGGTTCTCATGTCTCTGAATGGCATCACTTGTCTGGACCACTTGGTTCCCCAACTTCTTGACATGAGTGTTGAGAGTCTCAAACTTTGTGTTGAGGTTGATGTACAGAGCATCTATCTTTCCATTGAAATTCACAGTCATCTACTGTTGCTGCTCCAATACTCTATCAACCATAGCTTCTAACTTGCTTTGTGAATTTTGGTTGTAGTTGCTTCTGTTGCCACCATAGGAGTCTCTGTTGAACACCTGATTTTCCTGTCTCTGGAAACTGTTTCCACCAGCAAAATTTATATCTTCTTCTTCTTCCATGGCTTTCGCTTCTTGCTTCCTGAGAAACTTCTTAACACTATCCAGCTTTGCGTTGACTTCATCTATCTGCTCCTTTCTCAAAGATGGAGCTGATTTCTTCCTCCCATAATCAGTGTTATTGATGTTAATGCTAGTCGCCAAGTTATCAATAAGCCTTGTTGCTTCTTATGGACTCCTAGTGCTGAAATTCCCTTCACTAGTTGTGTCTAAAGCCATCTGGTACTGCAGATCAATATTTTTGAAGAAGGTGCTAAGTAGCTGCACCTCGTTGAAACCGTGGTATGTGCAGTCTCTCTGGTAGGACTTGAATCTGAACCAAGAGCTTTTGAATGATCCTTCAGGATCCTGTGTGAATCTAGCGATTCTGCTTCTCAAGTTCTCTGCTCGCGCATCATCAAAGAAATTGTACAGGAACGCATTCTTGATGTCTTTTCAGGATGTCAGAGATCTTGGTGATAGCTGCTTAAGCCAATGTGAAGCATCTCCAGCAAGTGAGTTCTTGAAGAGCTTACAAAATAGATAATCCTCAAGGACTCCATTAGCCTTAATAGCAGATACAAGATCCTCGAATCGCTTCAGATGATCCATCAGATGCTGATGTTGCGATCCATGGTAGGGTGTCTACGCAACAAGCGTGAAGAAGGACGGTTTGATCTCAAAGTCGTTCCTCCAGAAAGCTAGAGGACAAATAGCGGATCTGTTAGCATAGAACTCGGCCAGTGTCCGTTGACGAGCTTGGGCATTAGCTTCAGGTCGAGCTACTGCAGCATTTGCTTCTACTTCTGGTTCATGGATTACAGGCCCCTGATCATCAATTCTCTGACCTGTTGCATTACGCAGATGACCTTCAAGGTCATACATGTCTCCTCTCACATCTCGGACAACAACTAAAGTCGCACCCATCTTATCTCGTGAACTGCCGTCGATTGATGTCGTGTCGGTGTTGTCGATCAATGTTGGTCGTGAAGATGCTTCAATTAGTGGCTGAATGCGGCTGTCGATCGATGCTTGACGTATCTTTTTGCAGATGGAGTGTTCGGTTACAACTGGATCTGAGAAGAGTAATTCATGGTTCTTTTTGCTTCTAGTACTGCTAGGAATGCACCTAAAAGACAAGCAAAAGAAATTATTAGTAACTTCCAGTAGTGAAAAAGCCTAGACTAAACCTAGAAAAAAAAACTAATGGCACTCCTTGCTCCCCGGCAACAACACCAAATTTGATAGTGTGCAGGTTAAGGTTTATGTTAATGCAATATATCAAATTAACCCTATGAACTAATCTTGCCAAGAGAGGTCAAATTTGAATACCTAGGGATCAAATCCACTAATGGGTAAGCTAGGAAAGCTATAAATAGAGGGTTGATTGTAAGTTTATCAAAAAAAGGAAATTTTCTAAAATACTAAAGTTAATGCAAATATGGAATAAATAGATCTAGAAGGGTTTTCGCTGTGAACCTTGAGTAAAGCTACTCCTTTGACCATTCCCATAGGAACTCCTGTTGAAACTTGGATTCCCTTGTCTCTGGAAACCATTCCCATCAATGTAGTTCACATCCTCTTCTTCAATCTCATCATCTCCAGATTCTATTGCTTCTACTTCTGCAAAAGTGACCTGCTTCCTGAAGAATCTCTGGACACTATCCAATTTTGCCTTGACCTCTTCAATGTGATCCTGGCTCATAGTTGGAGTTGACTTCTTCCTTTCAAAGTCTGTGTTCTTGGTTCTTCTGCTGGATGCCAAATTCTCATCAACTTTGTAGCTTCTTTAGGATTTCTAGTGCTGAAATTTCCCTTACTAGATGTGTCCAAAGCCATCTGAGACTGTAATTCAATACCTCTAAAAAATTTCTGAGAAGTTGCACTTTGTTGAACCAATGATGTGGACAATCTCTTTGGTATGATTTGAATCTGATCCAAGAGTTTCTGAAACATTATGACGGTTCTTGTGAAAAAGTAGCAATCTTGCTCCTCAGATCTTCTGCTCTTGCGTCATCAAAGAAGTTAGGTAAGAAGGTGTTCTTGATGTCATTCCAGGATGTCAGGGATCCTGGTGGTAATTGCTTAAGCCAATATGATGCTTCTCCAGCAAGTGAGTACTTGAAAAGCTTACAAAAGAGATAGTCTTCGGGGACTCCATTGGCTTTGATAGCAGTAACTAGATCCTAAAATCACTCCATATGATCCATAGGGTGCTCATGTCATAACCCATGGTAAGGTGTATCTGCTACAAGTCCGAAGAAGGCAGGCATGATTTCAAAATCATTCCTCTAAAAAGATGGAGGACGAAAGGCGGGCGTAGAACTGGCCTGGATGGTTGTAGTCAGCCAAGTTTCTGAGCAGCTTGGGCATTAACTTCAGATTGAGCTGCTGCAGCGTCTGCTTCTGCTTCCGTATCAGGGATTATGGTCTCTTGATCATCTATCTTTTGACCTGCTGCATTACGCAGATGACCGTCTTGGTCATGCATGTTCTCAATGTCATCTCGAACCAATATTAAAATCGCAACCATTTGAACTCGTCTGCTTCTGTAGATCGATGCGGATAAGTTTCTATCGATCATTGCTATGTGATCACCGTCGGTCGATGCTCGAGTTCTGAAGTCGGTTGATGCTGTTTGTAAAGAACTGTTGGTTGATGCTGTGTAGGTGCCGTGAAATCAGAAGGAAGTGTGAACGAGATTTGATAAGTCCACCAGACTTATTAGACCAGCTCTCGCATGTGCCTAACCGCCTAGTTCAATGGAGTCTATTCTAGCACAGAACCTACTCTCGTAGTTATCCATGTTCTACTTTAGAGATATTTGGTAGCTACTCAAGAATGCAAGCATTAAACACAACTCAATTGATGGATATTAACTTAACCTAGCAATCCTACTTTTGGGCTAATCCATGATTGCTATTATTCAACCCAAAATCTAGTTGATGAGTACTCAGACATAATCAAAGAAAAAACAATAGTCTAAATATAATGCATAGATAAAATACTTGGGTTCCAATACAAATCTCCCTAAAGAGTTATGAATCTTCTCCCCTAAAAACCTAGAACTATAAAGCTATGTAAATTGTGTCAAGCCTTGCCTACGCTTGTACTTGCACACTTTGCATGCTCTCAATACATAAGTAAGAATATAAAACCCTAACACTAGGTCAAACTCGTCCAGGGCATTCTTGTCATTTGCCTTCTAAACTTGAGCTTGTCAATCGGATGTCTGCGAGTTGGGCGTCGATCGATGGCAAGTGTGCAGCATCGATCGACCTTGGTCTTTTATCATCGATCGACTCCAAGGTTGTGTTGTCTATCGATGACAGTATTGTACTTCAACTACTCAAATAATCAGCTGCGTAATCTTCTCTTCTAAATGCTCCAAACGCTCCAAGTATCTCAATATATTTCCAAAACGTTCTTGGAACTGTAACTACTCCAAAACATATCTTAGACACACATAATAGACCACAAATGGAGCCTATGACATGGTCTAAAACTGGTAATAAATGGGCTATATCAATTTTATCAAAAGTTTATCTGGCGTTTAGGAATTTTCACTTTTGTCTCAATGTCAAAGAACTTCACAAAGTTTGATTTTTATTTTCGTATGATTTGGTTAGCATTGCAACTCTGAAGAGAATTCGAGGCGAGTAAGAGACTACAACATCTAATTTTTTGTTCTCTTTTTTCGTACCGTTGGTTTTACTAAAATGACCAAGTGCGCTTTTTATATTGGTGAAAATTCTATCAAATGTTTATGAGTAGATGTTTTCAAATTAACGTTGCAGAATTTCGTAAAATAGGATTGCTTCTTTCGTATCAAAGGAAATTTACAAAATCATTGAAACAAAGTGAGGAGAATCAGATTGCAACTCGAGGAAGTGTGAAGTGGTATATGAGGAAAAAGAAGCAACGGACACGATATCATTCGGATGAGGTGCTCAGTTTGTCAAGCTATGAGCGAACTGGTCATGTCCTAGCTCTTATTGTCTTCGTTTTCCTCTGATTGTTTCATAAGATCTTGTTTGACTTCCTGAAGGTTACCGAATGGTGTTTTGTGTTTTATGTACAAGAATCGTCTCGCAAATTTTGTACATTTTACTCTATGAAGGCTGTATCATAAAATAGTGTCTTGTTTAACTTAAAAAATGATGTTTCGTAAAATAGGGCCTAGTTTAATTTAGCGAAAGTTGTTTCATAAAATTTTGTTGATGTTAATTTATGAAAGTTATTTCCTAAAATGTTATCGAGTTTAATTTTACGAAAGTTATTCTGAAAAATGTTTTTGAGTTTGGTTGTACTAGAGCTGTTTTTTGAAAAACTCACGTTTTGCGCCTATTCCGAAAATTTAATTTCTTAGTATCAGAAACTTTAGCTGCGATGAGCATAATTTTCACGATCGAACTTAGTCGGAAATTTTCTTGTTTCCGTGGGATTGATTAAAGGGAGTTTTTAGTAGGTTTTCCAAAGTAAGCTTAGTAAACAAATATCAAGAATTCATTGAATATGTTGCTACAGAAGCTACGCTTGAATTTTCCAAAATCTTATGCCTCAGACGACGTTTCCGAAATCTTATGTTTCAGAAGACGTATTAGAAGTGAGGGATATGATGTCCATTTTTCTTTTTTTGAGTTTTCATCAGCCGTTTTAGGTTTCGAGTAATTCTATAGAAATCAACTTCGTTTCTCCGAAAGTTATTCGGAAGAAATACATCAGTGGTTGATTGGCAAGCCAATTTGTTGTGCTTCTGTTTTGGTGAGTAATCTAGAGTTTCTCCGTGACTTTGGGAAGTGAAAGCAAGTTTTATTTCTCCAAATAATTTTAAGAAAGTTATTCCAAAAATTACAGCGGTGAGTTTTGTACCCAATTTGCTGTGCTTCCCTTTTCCACGAGTAATCTAGGGTTTCTCCACGGTTTTGAGGAGAGGAATTTTTTTTTTTAAGTTTTCCGAAAACCCTCTTTTGGTCAAAACCTTATGTGTTGAGATTTCTTCAACTCAGTAATGATACAAAATTCACAGAATTTGATAGACTTTATCGTTTCCCTTTATGTTTAGACAGAGAAATCGCGAGCTCGTTTTGGTGCTCTTATTGTGGCAAAAAGTCCTGACTCGGTTTTTGATTTCGTTAAGCGCTGCAGCGTTTGCATTCGTGTTGGCCACATGAGCAGTCTCTGCTTGAGTTGTTATACCAGCATTGTTGTCATCGTTGACAGTGTCAATGCGAGATGTGATTTTATCTCCCATGCTTCCAAGCATCTATTCGATCAAGTGTTTGCGGCCTGTGAGTAAGAGTCATACCCCCCCTTTCTAGCGCCAAAATGTTCTAAAATTCGTACTGTCAAGTTTGTTAGCGGACAAATATAGAGAATCTCGATTTTTCTTGAGGATTCAGATTCTCTTCGAGTGTCAGCGACAAGTGATCAAATAAACACAGAAAAGTACAGAAAACATTAAAACGAATTAGGAAAAGATAACTCATGTGTGCTATGTGGCCAATTTGAGAAGTCATGTGAGCTATGTCGGCGATTTGAGGACTTATGGGAGCTATGGGGGAAATTTGAGGACTCATGGGAGCTATAAGGGTGATTTCAAAACTCATGTGAGCTATGTGGCCATTTTCAGAAGCTTGTGAGGTTATGTGGGCGATTAGAGCTCATGGATTGCTGAGAGAGAGGCTATGTGGTCGATTTGAAATCATGCAATGATGAGAGAGAGGCTATGTGTGCAATTTAAGCTCATGGAGTGATGAGAGAGAGGCTATGTGGCGATTTTAGCTCATGGAGTGATGAGAGAGGGGCTATGTGGCAATTTGATCTCAAGGGGTAATGAGAGAGTGTTGGTCCCTTTCTTACGTTCTCATTATCTCTGTTGATTGCTTTGTGAACTTTCGGAACTACTTGGGTTTTTTTTACAAAAGTTTTCCGTGTATATCTGCCGTAAGTTTTCTTGCGGAAGATTATATTAGAGATTTTCTTATAAGGTTTTTCCGCGGAAACTTTTTAAATTTTGTTTTTTTGCAGAAGATTATTTCGTAAATCTTGTCTTTTATCGAAAAAACCTTCATCAAGAATGTTTTCCGGTATTTTCAGGTTTGGATAGAAACTCTTTGAATTCTTTCCCAAGATGAAATACACGGATTTTTTCTTTTATCCTTATTCCTCAGCTTATGCTGTGTAGTTTCTTCGACATTTTGAGCTCGTATTTACCTAAGGCATATTTCTCAAAAGATATTAGCCGTTGATTTTGCCAAGAACGATTTTGACCCCAACAAGGTGTATGTCCCACAAATGTAAAGTATGCAGTCTTCAGCTCGAAATCGTTCCTCTGGAAAGTAAGAGGATGAATAGAAGATCTGTTTGTGTAGTATTAATCTGGATGGTCGTTGTCAGCCAATGTTCTGGTGCGAGCAGCCTCAGCTAGATGTACAGCAGCTTCTTTTCGTCCGGGGATTACATCCCCCTGATCATATAGTCTATGGCCTGCTGCATTATGCAGATGACCATCTTGGTCATGCAGGACTCCGCTCTCATCCTTCTTTAGTAAAAGAGTTGCCACCATGTTTCTTGCTCATGGGTAAGTGTCGATCTAAAAAGGTGGACTGATTTCGATCATTGCTCGCTCAAAAGTAGTATTGATCGACATAAGAGTGTTGTTGTCGATTGATGCCATGCGCCTCTCTTTGTGTATTGTGCGTTCTAACAAAGCAGGGTCCGAGAATAATAGCTGTGTTTCCTTGTTGGTTCTGGTATTGTTGGGCATGCACCTGAAAGAAACCTAGAAGAAACCTATTAATCAAGTCTAATGGCGAATCCAATGCCACCCGACAACGCCACCAAATTTGACATCACTGAAATTATTGTATGAGCAACTTTCCTCTCTCAAAATAGGATCAGTTGTAGTACATATGGAATGAATCCAGATGGAGTGTGGACACACAATAGACTTATAAATATTAAGATTAAGCTGGGCAAGTAATTCTAAAGCAGTAAACATTAGAGATTTTTCGAGAATTGGTTTGTACACTTATGAGAATGAATAGCTAGATCTTGGGTTTCAGGTTATAGTATTGTAATATAGATGCTAAAAGTGTGTGCTAAACCGTCCTGCAACTCGAATACTAAAGCAAGATATCCTTCTATGGTTGTGAGTCTAATCATATGACTAAGTCTTTGGTCCAGCTATCAATCTGCGAGCAAATAACGACTGTCAATTGATATTATTGTAAGAGTGTCAATCGATACTACCTTATACAAGAATTTTCATCCTAATCGATATGTTCCCTAAGTTAATATAGACCAGCTTTCGAATGCATCTAACAAAATATCTCAACATAATTATTATTAGGTATAGATCTTACCGTTGTATTTATTTGAATCCTAAGCTCAGGGTTCTGGTTATCTACTCTTGAACACAAGCAATGAGATCAATTCTGATGAAGGATCCTTATGGATTCACCCTAGCAATTGTATGTTTAGCAATACATATAAAGCCTAATAAAATACTAAATCTAACAAGGAGAGCTGCTTAGACATTATCAAGCAAAGCATAATAAATATATGAATAAATGCATAAATAGAATAAGGTTAAGAAATAATGGAGTTCTAATACAAATCTCTGAAGGAATCTTAATCTTCTTTCCAAAACTACTAAAAACACTAGAATAATATAAAAGCTTCTAAAGACTCTCCTCTTCTTAAAAATGACAAAGCACATAAATAAATAGGTATTAGATCATCCAGGGATAGTCTTGTAATTATGTGAGACTTATGGGCTTCAAGTCTGTCATGAAAAAGCAGCTCATTTTCATGCGTCACTGTCGATCGATACCAACAAGGTGTTATCGATCAACACACTTCCTAAATCTTGTTTATGACTTCTGATTCTTCAACAGCTATGACTTTCCTTATCATTAAGCTTCGGAAATCTTCATAATCTCCACATTGCTCACAAAGATACCTAGACATGAAGAGACTCCAAAACAGACTCAAAACACATATAATAGTATCTAAAAAGCACATATAATATGGGTGAAAGCTGGTAAAATCCATAGTATAGCATTTTGCAATTCATTATGTTTATCTTTATGTCTTGTTTAATTATGTTTGTTTAGTTACCTTGTTAAATTAAGTGTTCATCAGGGTTTAGATGAATTATTGAAACATATAACTTCTAGTGTGATTTATAAGCACCCTTCAACATAATTGGTGTAATTGCTTGTGTTCTAGGGTGGCTAACTAGAACCCTGAAATTAGGATAATTAACAACCGCGAGAGTGGGGTCTGTTAGGTTATGTTTGTGCAAGTGCCTCTTGCTTATCTCTACGGAATGATTGGAAGAAGGAGACAAGTCGTCGTGGTGTTTTCTCCTGCTTTAGTTGTTGATAAACCGGGGGATCATGCCTTTCGATTACTGCCATAGTAGTATGGGCCTGTATATATTGTTAATATTTTGATATCAATAGGGTAGATGAATTGTAAGGAATGGACTGCCTTTTTGTAATGATGACTTCATAGTATTCCTGCTTCAGTTAATGATTCCATCTTCCAAAGGTGTCTCTGCGTTCTTATCTGTGTCACCATGAAAGGCTTTTGGATTTATATCTGCACCGTTCAGTGGGGATGGCCTGCGTAACCTTCAGTGAGGGATCAAGCCATTTGTAGTTCATATATTTGGAGGCATGTCGAGTGGGTAGGCACATAGCCTTAGTGGGTACATAGCCTTGTTGGCACGTGGCCTTGTGAGAACGTGGCACAAGAGTTGATAGGAGTCATCTAATCTAAAGGGTACATGGCCAAACCAAATGGTACACTAGTTGATATTCTTCAATAATCATGGTGTGTTGATATGCTTCAGTGAACATGGAGTATCGGTATGCTTCAGTGAGCATGGAGTATCGGTATGCTTCAGTGAGCATGGAGTATCGGTATGCTTCAGTGAGCATGGAGTATCGGTATGCTTCAGTGAGCATGGAGAGTTCCTGCTGATGGGCAGGAGATCATGGCCTGAGACAGTAGGTAGAGTTGTAGACGTGCTGAAGTGAGCATATATCTTGGTCTGGTTGAGAGAAATCATGGAGATCAGTATTTCATAGGCACATTGATGAAGATGGTTTTCTCGGTCAATTTCTGCCTTGGCGGCTGTGGAGTTAATGTCTTCTGTAGACAGATGTGTTGACCTCCCTTCTTTAGGTTTAAGAACCTTATATATATATAGTAGAAGTCGTGCCCCTTTCTTACAATTTGGAAATATTCATTATATTCTTAGATAGTAGAATATTTCCAATTTTCTTAAGGATAGCCATATATATTAGAATGCATCCTCTTTCTCTCAGGTTTAGAAAGATTTGTTCTTGTCTAAGCTGGTTACCTTAGCTAGAGGAAGATTGTCATCTCTCATAAGGCAGGAGAAATCACTTGACCTGGAAGCAGGAACCTAGAGGCCAGAACGCGGAAGCCAAAGGCCACAGGAAAGAAGCCGGAATTAATAAACCCCCGTCCTGGATTAATTTTCCGCAATAGTTTTCCCCTCATTTTTTGGTTTTATGTTTGAAGGCAGGAAATAACAAGATTTTATATTGAGAACTTCCTGAGTTGCATTATGCCACAAGTTCCTTGTCGAATTGGGAGTAGAACGTCGGCTCGCCAACCAAACAAGATGTTAAAGCCTGAGCCATCAAACTAACTTGGTGGTAGTGCTTCCAAGTACGTGCATTTGGTCTGATAGGATTCATAGCCTGATAGGAAATATATGGCCTGGAGTTTGAGGAACAGTTTTTTTATTATTTTTCTGATATAGATGCATGGTCTGAATCAAGTAGTATATTCATCGGTACACCCCGTGGGCATGAAGTCTTGGCCTAGACCAATGTAGATAGACTCACATACATGCTTCAATGGGCAACTATGTTGGGGTCAAAATCGGTCATGGCCTAATCAACAGCTTAAATCCTTCAAAAAATTGTGCCTTAAGTAAATATGAGGCAGAAATGTCAAAGAAAATATACTGCATAAGTTGAGCCTAAAAAAGGATATGAGAACAAAACTCATGTATTTCATCCTGGACAAGAAAGGAAAGAGTTTCTATCCAAACATGACAGATCATAAAATAATTATTGTAGAAGTTCTAGGTATCTTTTAACGAATTTTACGAAACAACCATCCGGGAAACAAAATATCAGTAATTTTCCACGAAAAAACCTCGTCGGAAAATCCAGGAGATAAGCTTCTGACAGGATGGTTTTTATGTATTTCAATGCAAACTATATCCAATTAACCATACAAACTACTCTTACCAAGAGAGGTCAAATTATAGTATTCAGAGATCGAATCCATAGGGAGCGTGGGCACATAATAAACTCAATACAGTCGCGATTAAGCTAGGCAAATAGAATAATAAGCATTAAATAAAGGGAGGTTGACTTAACTATGACATATTTTATTATTTAAAACTAGAAGAATAGAAATCTTTTATTTATTACTGCCATTTTTTAAACGCTCAGCGTGCCCTTCTATCATGTTGTGCGAAAAAACGTATTCACAAGAATGCCATTACTTTTTCATGCCACGTCAGCCAAAAACCGTCACCATGTAGGAATTTGCTGACGCGAACTAATGAAGTCAGCCGCAAAGCGTTACAAACTACGTTACAACTGAGTTATTCGTATGTTGTGGCTGATTTAATTAACATAGCTGACTTCTGTGAAAAGGGCTGACTTACGTCTATAAGTCAGCCCCCTGTGAAGGCTGATTAACAGAAATCTTCCTGAATTATGTGATCTCGGCTGACTTAGAAACACACGTTACGGTTGACTTACACATTGACTAGCTGGGTTTTTGAAAATACGGCTGAGATGTAGATAAGAAACGGCTGAGTTATATTTTCGCATGCTGATTCAATGATCATGGGCCGACTGTGTTACTAAACTTTCGACTGACTTAAGAGAGCTTGTTATGGCTGAGTTACCGTTTATCAGCTGTAATAAGTTGGATTAACAAAAATTTCAGTCCTATTACGACTGAAATATTAGCGAAAAATTAATTACTAGAATAGCATTCACTTCATGACTGATTTAGGTGACTATATAGTTGACTTATTTTTTCCCGCGTATTAACGGCTGGTGATTAAGAAAAGATTAATTACTAGAATAGCATTCACATTGCGGCTGACATACGTTCTGTGTTATGGATGAGGTACGCTAGCTGAGTTATGTGTTCATATGTTGGCTGATATAACGATTTGCCATGTCATCATCCATGTCATCAGTTCTTAGGTTCAATGTCATAAAAAACGTTACCACTTCCCGATTTTGAACTTCTTCATCTTCTTCAACTTCTTCATCTTCTTCATCTTCTTCCACTTCTTCATCTTCTTCAACTTCTTCATCTTCTTCATCATCTCATCTATCTTCTTCATCCTGCTCTAAGAGATAATGGATCCCGTAATTATTATTTCTGGTAACTGGGTTAATAAAAAGAAATATGTATTCGTAGCAGACAGTAGAGGATGCAAAGTTCTTCATATAGATGAGCGAACAACATGGAACAATCTCACAAAGTCGGTACTCGATGATTACGAATTGAGTGAGTCGAGTAATGAGATTAAGATGAGCTATATGTTCTTGAATAAAACTCTAAAAACACTAGCGCACGATACTCCACCGGTTTTTGTCTCCAATACTCGTCAGCGACTAGGTTTTCTAAGCCTAAGGAAAATCGAACAGCTACGTCTCTGTGTGGAGATTACGGAGAAAAGGGATAACGGTTCGAGAGAGAAGCGTCAAAGGTTATGCACTTTTAGCTCAGAAGTTGAACTCTCAGAAGTTGAACGCTAAGAAGTGGAATCTAGATTTGAAGATTACAGCGGGGTGATGATGGTTTCAGTTTGGAGGACGAACGTGATGAGAATGACTGCTCTAGTAAAGTGGAAGGAGAAAAATAGAACGTTGGCAGAGAAGATGAAGATGTCGAACAAAACGAAGAAGATGATGAATTTGATAGCCGATTTGATATGTTCGACGACTCTGATGGTGCGTCATCTGAAGATGATAATTTCAGCTTATACGGTGAGTCTCACGTAGAAGATGAAGGTTCACCTTCTCTACTTCCAAAGAAGAGAACTCTGAACTGGTCGATGAGCGGATCAAATGGGAATCCGGATGTTATCAGATTGGAGTTGTCTGCACTCGACCTTGCGGTAGGGCAACGATACAACACTAAAGCCGATTTGGAAACACAACTGAAACTTCTTATATTGAAAGATAAATTTGATTACCATGGAGAGGTATCCAGAACAGATCTTCTCATTGTTAGGTGTTGGATTGATGGATGTCTCTGGAGAGTTCGTGCTTCTCCACAAGGGGTTTCCCCAGCGTTTTATCTTCGGATTTTTGATTCGGAGCATTCATGTTCTATAACTGAGCGTCATAATCGATCTCGGAAAGCACCACTGGATATTTTAGGACAGTTGTACAGAGACTTTCTCGGCGATGTTGGTCCGACCGTTCGACCTGCCAGTGTCGGAATAGCCATTAATAAGCAGTTTGGTGTGAAGGTATTTATTTATATGCGGCTGAGTTATTGTAACGACTGAGCTGACTTAGATTAACGATACGATTGACTTAATATTTATATTTGTGGCTGACTTATTATTATAGTACAGCTTACTTATAATAACGTTACGGCCGAGTAACGTTCACGTTAAGGCAGACTTAAGTTTTATTTTTGGCTGAATAAATTTTGTGATGCGGCTGACTTGTATGTATCGTTTTGATGTGTGCAGATGGATTATTGGAAATCACATATGACAATGAAATATGCAGGGGAAATCAAGGAAGGAACACCTGAGATTGAGTATGAAAACCTGCCGTCGTATCTATACATGATAAGAAGGTCAAATCCGGGTACAATTACGCGTCTTCAGAACGATGAGTTTGGGAGATTCATGTATGTGTTCCTTGCGTTTGGTGCGAGCATAAGTGGGTTTCCTTTCATGCGCAAAGTTGTGGTCGTCGACGGGACGTTTCTTAATGGTAAATACAAAGGGACGTTTCTCACAGCCCTAGCTCAGGATGACAATTATCAGATTTTTCCAATTGCCTTTGGTGTGGTTGACATAGAAAATGAGGATTCGTGGGACTGGTTTTTTACGCCACTAAAAGTTTTGATTCCCAATGATGAGGGTATTCCTATAATCTCGGATAGGCATGACACGATAGGGAAAGAAATTGGGAATGTGTATTCGCTTGCTTCTCGGGGAATTTGCACATACCATTTATACAAGAACATGTTGGCACGGTACAGAGGAAAAGATGCATTTCGTCTGGTGAAGAAAGCGGCAAGATGTTTCAGAATGACTGATTTTAATGCGATGTTCGAGGAGATTGAAGCGATTAATCCTGCACTTCATGGATACCTGGTAAGAGCTGATGTCCGACTGTGGGCGCGTGTCCATTTCCTGGGTGAAAGGTACAATCTGATGACTACGAACATGGCGAAATCGATGAACAGAGCACTATCAAATGGTAAAGGTCTTCAAATTGTTCGACTATTGGAAGCAATACGGGTTATGATGACCAGATGGTTTGCTGAACGGAGAGAGGCTGCTAGTTCGTAACCAACCACGCTTACGCGTGGTGTCGAGAAACTACTAGAGGTAAGTCAGATTTAACTTTTCTTAACTCAGCCTACATTGTACATAAGTCAGTCGTAACAACACAAAAATCATCCTTATTAATTAAAAAGTCAGATGTATTATTTAATAATTCACCCGTAACAATTTATTTACGCATTTATAATAGGGTCGTGTTGCTGACGCAAGACTGATGACGGTAAAAAAGATTGATGATTATCACACTCAAGTTACATATGTAATTTATGGGGAGTCTTTGAATGTTGTTAACTTGGAAGGGAGAAACTGCACATCCCGGCGTTTCGACCTCGAGAAAATACCATGTGCGCATGCAATCGCAGCTGCAGAGCACATGAATGTTTTTCGTATATCTATGTGCAGTCCTTACTATAACATGGATTATTTGGTGAACGCATACGTGCAATTGGTCATGTCGGTTGATTCCGCGCAACCAGTTCCAGAAAATGTGGCCAACCAACCGTGCTTCCCTCCATTTATTCGTCCACAACCAGGAAGACCTAAAAAAATAGGATGAAATCTGCTTTAGAAGTTGCACTCGAAAACAAACGACCAAGGAAACAACACACATGTTCTCGTTGTGGACAGAGTGGGCATAATGTGAAAACTTGTCCGAATTAAAACTACGTGGCTGGGTTTTTTTTTGTATTACGGCTGGGTGTTGTTTTTCATTATAGCTGGGTTACTTAGTGGTTAAAATTCCCTTCTAGTGTAATGAAACGTCGCAGTTAAATGACTCTTGTCGGCTGATTTTGTATAACATTACGGCTGAGTTATTTCGTGGCTAAAACTCCCTTCTAGTGTAACCAAACGTCGCGGTTAAATTACTCTTTGCGTCTGATTTATTGTTACATGACGGTTGGTTTAGTTACGAATGTTTCATTCTACAGCCAAGTTATAGTTTCATTAAACTGAGTTTTGTTTTCTTCCATGGCTAATTTATATTGAACGTTAGGCTGAGTAATTCTTACTTTAAGCCTGACTTATAACAATTAAGTTATAAAATTCACTAAATGGTTGGGTTTATGGTAAATGTTACGACTGAGTCGTAAGACAATAACCATTTATTACATATGTTTAAGAAGTGATACTAACACCAAACATAAAACTTAAGAACATAGAAAAGACATGATGAATTTACACAAGCCCCCTAACCCCGTGCCTCCGAACGTATGCGTCATCGTTAAGTAGCGATTGCCTAAACTCCTCAACCTCCGACAAACGCGGATTGAACCTGAAGTCAGATAATCCACCCTTCGTCTCAAGCCATAGTTCAGAAGGCCATGTGTAAATTAGTATATTAAACATCTTGAGAACCATAATCACTAAACACATCATATAATGCACTTACAATAATTTCTGACGACCCTCCACATCTTAAGGACCACGATCACCTGACCACGACCCCTCATGTTTTCAAACCTATCTCGGAAGTCCTTAGCATGATCGTCAGTTGCCTCACATTTGATCTGATTCTCATTTTTATCCCTAATGTAAAACACCATAAGTGGCACAACAGGGTCGTTGAAATGGTCTTCCGTCTCGAAGACCACTCCCATGGTATCAATGGGATAATCCCTGTCCCTGCTGGAAATGAGACGGATCTCATGGAGACTCTTGAATTCCATGTAATGACGATCATTAAGAGGGTTGATGATGCGGACTTGAGTAACATGTATAAAAGTTAGTGTATATGGATGCCTCGTCGCCTTGAAACCTGGATGGGCCTGTTTAACATCAACCCTAAAGATTTCCACCCACTTTCCGGAAAAGATTACCGCAATATCATAGTAGCCTACAACTAGGAGTGTTACTTAGATTCGCAGCTTTTTGGAGTTAGCAGGTTATTACCGGAAATTTGTCAAGGGTTTTGCCAGTATCGCTAAGCTGATGACGCAACTAACAGGCAAAGACGTCAAGTTTGATTGGACAGAAGCTTGCTCGAGGAGCTTCACAGAGCTTTTACGACTGTTGAGGGAGACATCAGTTTTGGTTCTTTCTAGACCCGGGATACCATATGAAGTTTATACAGATGCATCAGGTATTGGACTGGGATGTGTATTGATGCATGAGGGTCATGTCATTGCGTATGCATCACGCCAGTTGAGACCTCACGAGTAATTACCCTACTCATGATTTGGAATTGGCAGCAGTTGTTTTTGCGCTGAAAATTTGGAGGTCGTACTTGTATGGAGAGAAAGTGCAGATTCTCACAGACCATCAGAGTCTAAAATATATCTTTACGCAGCCAGACTTGGATTTGAGACATCGTAGATGGATGGAGCTGTTAGCAGATTACAACTTGGATGTCACTTATCATCCTGGTAAGGCCAATCAGGTGGCAGATGCCTTAAGCAGGTGAAGGAGCAATGTTTCAGGAACCAAGGAGGTTCAAGAGTTGACTGGGACACTTGCTAGTCTTAGATTATGTACGGTCACTGTTGCGGAAAAGACAGCTGGATTGGAAGCTCTGGAGCAGGCAGACTTATTGTGGAAAATACGCAGAGCTCAGGATAAAGATGAGGCTCTATGTAAGAAGATCGAGATAGAGAGTATTGGCTATCACACAACTTCGAGTGGAGTGTACTTGTACCGGAACCGAGTTTGTGTGCCAGACGATAAGTTGTTGAAGAAGGAGCAACTGCAGCAAGCACATAACTCGCGTTTTTCTATCCATCTCAGAATCACTAAGATGTACAAAGATCTGAAGCGTTACTACCATTGGCCTGGTATGAAGAAAGATGTGGCCACATTCGTATCGCAGTGTCAGACGTGTCAGTTGGTTAAAGCTGAACATCAAGTACCTAGTGGGTTACTGAAAAACTTGTCGTTGCCAGAGTGGAAATGGGACATGGTGACTACAGATTTTGTGACGGGACTCCCGACTACTTCTAGAGAGAGAAATGCTATTTGGGTGATTGCGGATAGAGAGAGAAATGCTATTTGGGTGATTGCGGATAGACTCACCAAGTCAGCTCATTTCTTGGCGATTAAGAAGACAAACACAGCTGAGCAGTTGGCGCATATTTACATCAGAGAGATTGTGAGGTTGCATGGAGTTCCCGTTAGCATCGTATTAGATCGAGATGCAAAGTTTACATATGCATTTTGGGGAGCCTTTCACAAGGCGCTTGGGACAAAGGTCCATATGAGTACAGCTTACCACCCGCAGACAGATGGACAGCCAGAGAGGACTATTCAGACCTAAGAGGATATGCTCAGAGCTTGTGTTTTGGATTGGGAAGGAAGCTGGGGAAAATATTTACCTCTAGCAGAGTTTGCCTACAATAACAGCTATCATTCGAGTATTGAGATGGCACCATATGAGGCACTTTATGGTAGGCCTTGCCGTACACCATTTTGTTGGACAGAAGTGGGGGAGCTACGAGACTTAGAACCAGCAATCGTTCAAGAGACGGTCGAGCAGGTAGGGATGTTGAAGAGTCGACTTAAGGAAGCTCATGACCGTCAGAAGAGTTATGCAAATAAGCGCCAGAAAGATTTGGAGTTTCAGGTGGGCGACTTAGTGTACCTGAAAATGAGGACATTTCAGGGAGGATCTAAGACTCGAAAGCTAAAGAAGCTTAAACTGAGATATATGGGACCGTACCCCATTGTGGAGCGGATTGGAGCAGTGGAGTGTCAAACGTAACATACGTGTATCACATTTCAGTTCAGAGAAAAGTTGTTAGAGTGCCTGAGTTTCTTTTACATCAGCATCCAACTGATGTCAGTTTTTTTTTAAAAAAGTATGGCTGGCCATTCAGTTGAGGTTCTAAAACGAAGAAGAAAAAAGAAAAAAAAATTATTAAGGGTCACGAACGAAGAGGATAAGAGCTCAATGGACGTGACATGAGATCCAAAAGACATGAGATCCAAGAGAACCCATGGAAGCCAAGTCTCACATGTTAATATACAATCCAGATGTCTTTTTGAGGATTAAACCGAGAAGATGCATGGGTCATGGCTTGAATTCGAGGATGAATTCCTAGTTAGTGGGGAAGAATTGTAACGACTCGGTTTTGTTGACCGGAATGGTTTAAGTTTTTATTTAATTAAATGAGATTGAACCAAACCATTTCTCAAACCAAGTCATATATATATATGATCGTACATATCTTCTTCCCTAATTGAAAAGCCCTAACCGTATTTGTCTAAGAAGCCATCTCCATCTTCACGACCTCTCTCTTTGGTTGCGGCCATGTAAGGAGATACCCGGTAGACCTTCATTATAATTGGGCTCATTCTCCATCTTCATCTTCTTGTCCATTTATCTTCTGCAGATACCCGGTAGACCTTCATTATTATTGGGCTCATTCTCGTCCGTTGGGTTTTATCGCGTTTTAGACTCTTTTGGTTTGTTTGGGGATTTAAGCGATTTTTAAGATGCTTTGGAGAAATCGTCCTTTGTGTGATTTCACGATACTGGCTCTGGAAAAAACATTAAACCAATCATATAGTCAAGTTAACATTGGTGTTTAAGTTAACCATTACCGTTTTATACGATTTACTCCAAGTTTTTTGAGAAAACAAGTCTTTGCGATTTTTATCATAAAACTTCAACGGAAACTTCAGTCAAGATGAAACAAAAAACAGCCTAGTTAAGATTAAGAGGAGAGAGTGATGAAGAGGATACGGTCTAGTCGACCATGCATGAGTAGATGTTTGAACGCGTCTAGTCCCCGGAGTGTAGTCACCCATGGGCGAAAAGAATTTGCAATGGGGCGACTAGACGTTGCGTGTCTAGTCGCTCATGAGCGACTAGACTTTTCCAAAGGTGTAGCCTCCCATGGGTGACTAGACATTGCATGTCTAGTCGCCCATGGGTGACTAGATGTTGCGTCTCTAGTCGCCCATTGGCGACTAGATGTTGCGTTTCTAGTCGCCCATGGGCATCTAGACTTGGAGGTGATGTGGTTGTTCCTATGATTGTTGCCTTGACTCGTTGCCATGATGAGACAAGTTGGGCGATGAGGAGTTCAGATACGATGGTTTCTTGTTTTCTTTTTACCCGAAAGAGATATAACGTTTCTGCGGTAACTTTGAGGCATCGGTTCCATTGTTACCATTTTTTACCCCAACAAATTCATCAACGGAAAAAGACAAAAACAATGGGAAAAGAGCTGAAAGTGAGTTGTGACCCACTTACACTCTCTTTCTTCCTCCTCCCTTGTACTCACCGCCCACTTCTCTCTTCCATCTCCCAGTCTC
The DNA here is from genome assembly GCA_905132765.1 of Moricandia arvensis. NCBI lineage: Eukaryota > Viridiplantae > Streptophyta > Magnoliopsida > Brassicales > Brassicaceae > Moricandia > Moricandia arvensis. Next base: position 20,703 of record CAJHQP010000626.1, on the reverse strand, counting down.
TACCTTTTTTATTTCCCACTACTCCATTGGGTGTTCAGTCGTCGCCCATTTCTTCATTTCCAATTGTTCATCGCCCATTTCTTTGTGTCCAAGGAATCATCCCACACTACTAAAGAAAAGGAGTCGTTGAAAGCCCTCAGTCCAGCTTTGGATCAGATGGACGTCCTTTAGAACGAACATAGTTGATGTTCAAAACGAACCACCCACACGGATACTCCATAGGCGTAACCATTAGGTCGAGTTAGAATTTTGTGTAGTTTCCCCGACCTAAACCAAGTTCCCTTTTATCTCAAAGCAGTGTAGTGTAGTTTAGGAAGCTCAGGTTAGCTCAGTGTAGTGTAGTCATCGTGTGCCAGCTACTGACCAGATCAACGACCAGCTCGGCCAGTTCAATCAACTGAGGCGATCGGTTAGGTACTGACAGTGGTAGGCGGTCCGGCCCGGACTGGGGTGGTTCGGAGGTGGTCTGGTCCATGGGTCGAGGGGTGAAAGGGTTGTTTTAGGTTGGTCCGAGTGAACCTAGGGTTGGGTTTCGCCTAGGCGGTTAAGGGGTAGAGGTATTATGGGAATGGGCATGGGCCAATGGTTGTGAGGCCTTGGGCAAAGGATCATGGTGGTTGGTGTGGGCTGTTATGGTGATGGGTGAATGGTTCTGATGCTTGGATCAAATGGTTGCGATGGTCTGAGTAGGAGATTGCAAGGCTTGAAGCCAAGGGACACATGGGTTAGTGAGAATGGACGAAACCCTTGTCATTGGCATCCCATCGCCAACAGATCATTTGCCTATATATACCATTGCCATTTCCCTTTTATGTATAACTTCTTTTTCCCAAATCACCATAAAATCGAGAGAGAGAGAGACAGAGAGAGAGAGATCTAACAGGAAAATTTTTAAGGCAGAGTGGTCAGTCAAGTTTGGCAAGTGCTCGGCGGGTTCGACAAGAATGTCTGGTGAGACGGTTGGTCAGAAAATTGGAAAAGACCGAAACGGTGCCTTTGTGTTCTGCGATTTCTCTTCTAATTTTCTCTCTGATTTGCTAAGGTGAATACGTTGACGTAAAGTTTGAACCGAAGGTCTATGACTGGTTGGTTCATGGTAGTAGCCTTTGCTTTCGAATGTTTGATTTAGTAGTTAGGAAACCTTGGTTATAACCTCACTTAATTACACTTAAACGGGATAAAACTTAAAATGAATCCAATAGTTAGGGTCAAAAACGGTAATCTCAAAATCAACGTCTATGATTGCATCTCTTAGCGAAAACTTTCTCGAAATAATTTCAAGAAATGTCATAAGTAGAAAACTCCCGAGCAACGACCGCATCAGAAACGCAGACAATCTCAAGTTATATTAATCCATCCAACTCGCCATCAGGCGATTTGGATTCACCACATCCAGCTCGCCATCAGACGAATTGGATCAACCAATCCATCGCCTGGTGATGAGTTGGTTGTACCTGATCCAACTCACCATCAGGCGAGTTGGATCAGCCTTATCTGACTCGCAGTCAAGCGACCTGGATCAGTCTTCATTAACCATACCTTAGCTTCTCCTTTGGGGCTTGATTGAGCTGTCCCTCTTTCTATCTCGATTGGAGTTACCGATTGAACTTTATGATAAAAACCGCAGAGACTTGTTTTCTCCTATAAGTTCAAATTGATCGTATAAAATGGCAAGGGTTAACTTACCACCTTAGTTTCCTCAACCATATGATTAGTTTGAGCTATTTAATAGAACTGGCGTCGTATCAAAGGTGTTCTTTCGAAAGAAACCTTAAAAACGTTAAGTCGAAAAACAGCCCAAAAAAGGCCTAAAACGAGTCTAAGAGCCCACTTATGGTTTTGGACAAAATTGAGCCGAAGGTTACTATGAAGGTCTATCTATTATTCACAGGAAAAGATAAATGTCAAGTTTCAAAGGATAAACACGAATATCCAAGAAAAAAAAATATTTCCGCAAAACGATAAACTCGACCTAGGGGCAGAAAAGGAAAGGACGACCGACCTAGAAGGCATATATAAGGGTAACTAAGCAAGAAGCGCCGGGATCCCAAAGATTTAGACTTGGAGAATTTTTTCTAGCTTAGAAAAACTTTGAACGTAGGTGGCTAAGCCAGCAAGGTTATGCTTAAAACGTTTTCCGATTATGTTCAGCGATTCGCTTTGTTAGCAATTCTTTATTCGTCATGTTTTCGGTGAAATCTTGTAGCTCTGTTCTTGTCAATCAATAAAACGTATATGTGCAACTTGCTATCGATATTCTGTTATCTTTTTCATTTTCATATTCGTGTGTTTACGAGTATATCGACAGTGCAAATTTTGGTTCCCACAGTTTTGCACTAAAAGGAGAAGGGGTCGGATTCTCTAACTCAAATATCACCGAACGATTAAGAAACAATATGCCTAACCTAATGGCCAGCGACGTCATCTCTTTCAAGGAAAGAGAAACGGCCGATCTGCCCAAACTTCGCAATGATGTCCTTGTCGTCGAGTTGGCAATCCATAATATTGATGTTGCAAGGATATCGAGACAATCTGGGGAGATAGGAAATTATCACAAGGCTGTTTTGCTGCGGAGTTAAAACAAAAACAAAAAATCGTCAACGAAAACTCTTCCCAGCAAGAAAAAGAAATCTTCTTTCGTCGACGACGCCCTAGAACAAGATGAAGCAGAAATCTAATTACAAAAAGTCTAACTTTAGAAGGGAAACGCGAACCAATTTGCGAGCATGTTGTCTTTTTGTGCCTCGACGAAGCATTCCAAGAGTGTTGCGTCGAAATCGGCACTAACCTCTGCGAGCCTCTTAAAATATAGCTCATTGCATGTTTGAAAAAGAAACTTCACACTTCTGCTTGGGCTGCAGAGGACATGCCGGAAATTGACAGCAACATAACATGTCATGAACTCAACGTCGATCCAACTTTCAAACCTGTCAAGCAGAGAAAACAGAAGTTGGGACCCGAACGTGCCACTGCGGTCAATGAGGAAGTTGAGAAAATCCTCAAGGTGGGCTCAATAACAGAAGCCAGATACCCAGACTGGCTCGCTAACCCCGTCGTTGTCAAAAACAAAAACATAAAATGGCGAGTCTGCGTCGCTTTCACTGACCTCAATAAATCTTGCCCTAAGGACAGCTTCATGCTGCCACACATCGATCGTTTAATAGAAGCGACGGTCGGAAATAATCTCATGTCCTTCATGGATGCCTTTCCCGATTATAACCAGATCATGATAAATCCCGACGATCACGAGAAAACTGCGTTCATCACAGATCGCGGCACATATTGCTATAAGGTATTGTCGTTCGGTCTGAGGAACGCAGGTGCAACTTATCAGCAACTCATCAACCAGGTGTTTTCCGAACAACTCGGAAAAACTATGGAAGTTTACATTGACGATATGCTCCTTAAATCTCTCAAAGAAAAAGACCACTTCATCCATTTGCAAGAATGCTTTGAGAGGTTGAACCTGCATAACATGAAGAACCCGGCAAAATGCTGATTGTTGTTGCATTCGGGGAATTCCTCGGATATCTTGTGACATATCGAGCGATCAAAGCGAATCCAAAACAAATCAACACTTTGATCAAAATGGCATCTCCGAGAATGAAATGAGAACTGCAGAGATTAAATGGAAGAGTCGCAACACTCAACCGTTTCATCTCCCGATCAACTGATAAGTGTCTCCCCTTTTATGACACTTTGAAAGGGAACAAAAAATTTGAGTGGACCGAAGAATGCGAAAAAGCATTTAAACAGTTGAATCATTACTTGACCACTCCTCCAGTTCTCGCCAAACTAATGGAAGGAGAAACATAGTTCATGTATATCGCGGTATCAATGACAACCGTAAGTGGCGTCCTCATCAGAGAAGAACACGGCGAGCAAAAACTATTTTTTACGTAAGTAAAACTTTGTTAGACGCCGAAACACGATACCCGCTAATGGAAATATTAGTAGTCGCATTGGTAATGGTGGCTCGAAAATTACGACCATATTTCTAGTCACACGCAATCATAATCCTCACCACATTCCCACTCTGTACGTTTCTACATAGCCCTATTCAATCAGGAAGACTAGCAAAATGGCCGGTCGAACTAAGAGAATATGACATCGAGTATCAAACGAGAACAAGCGCCAAGTTGCAAGTACTCACTGATTTCCTGGTCGAACTTCCAATGGAGGGTGCAAGAAACCAGGAACCGAACTCGACCTGGGATCTCCATGTCGATGGATATTCATCCAAACAAGGATCAGGAGTCGGGATTTGGCTAACTCACCACCCGGAGAAGTGTTGGAACAGTCTCTTCGGTTTGTCTTTCACGCTCAGACAGTGAAGCCTAATACAAAGCACTTATCGCTGGATTACGCTAAGCTCATGGGCTCAAAATACGCAACGTCCACTGTTACTTTGATTCTCAGCTTGTCGCAATTCAATTTAGCGTCGAATACGAAGATAGGAACAAAAGAATGAACTCACACCTGAAACTCGTCTGTGATCTCGCCCAGGAATTCGAGCAATTTACTCTCACGCGAATCCCATGCCCGGAAAACGCGCCGGCTGATGTGTTGGCGACACTGGCATCAATTTCGGATCCAATACTTAGACGAGTAATCCTTGTCAAATTCATATAACACCCAAGATTGGGCCACCATCGTCGTAAACTTAATCAACCCTCATGATGACGATATTGACAAAGTCAACAACCAACCTGAAGAAATCGGGGAACGATCCGAATATGGCTGCAACAAACAATGGTTGGAAACAATCCAAGCATACATCGCCAATGGAACACTCCATGAAGAAAAATGGGCGGCCCAGAAAATCAAGACCCAGGCCGCACGATACGTCTTAATGGACGGAGATGTCTACAAATGGAGATTTTCTGGACCACAGTTAGTATTGGCCAACAATGGTTCAAGTTAAAACGCCACAGTTAGTATTGGCCAACAATGGTTCAAGACTGCGAAAAATTTGCGCGGAAATGCAAGAAATGCCAGAGACATGCACCAACAATTCGTCAGCCTACGGAGGTCCTCTCTTCCATTTCGTCGCCCTATCCATTCATGCGATGATCAATCGACATCGTTGGTCCCTTGAATAACTCGAAGCAATAATGGTTTATGCTAGTCATAACATACTTTTTCTTGAAATGGGTGGAGCAGATTCTTATGCAAGCATTAAAGACGCTCAAGTCGAAAGCTTCGTCTGGAAAAATATCATCAGTAGACATGGAGTCCCATACGAAATTGTAACATACAATGTATCTTAGTTTCTTTTGACTAGATTTGAGGTATTTTACAAAAAGTGGAAGATACGATTAACCAAATCGACTCCCAAGTATCCGCAGGGAAACGGCCAAGCCAAAACCATCAACAAAACTTTCCTAGACGGCCTCAAGAAACTCTTAGAATCCAAAAAAAGGTTGATGGGCGGAGGAACTCGATGGAGTCCTTTGGTCCTATCGAACTACTCGAAGATGAGCAACAGGAGAGACTCCTTTTGCCCTCGTCTATGGAAGAGAATGCATGATCCCAGCTGAAGTCAAATTTCTCGGAGTACTAAGGAGGCTGCTTCCCGAACGAGAAAAACCTTAACAACTCGATGCTACTAGACGATCTCGACCTCATCAACGAGCGTCGGGATCAAGCACTAATATGAATCCATAATTACCAACAAGCTGCCGCGAAATACTACTGATATACCTTGTTATTTACCAGTTTTAGACCATCATTTGGACCCTATTTGGAGTCTACTATGTATGTCTATACTGTATTTTAGAGTCTTTTCAGGTCAAGGTACGTTTTGGAGCATTATGGAGAAAATGGAGCTTGTTAGAGCATTGAGAGAAGACATCTAGTAGCTGTTCACGATCAGCTAAGTCAGAGTCGAAGTCAAGCATGACCATCCATCGACGGAGCATCCTTGTTGTCGATCGACGGCCCACTCGCAGAAGTGTTGGCCGACTTCAAGCCCAAGTCAGGAAAAATTATGAGAATGACCCTGAACGAGTTTTGACCTAATTTATAAAGGTTCTGTCATTGCTTAGGCAGAGAGACACAGATTTCATATTACACAATATATTATTTACAGCTTTTTAGTGTTCTTAGTAGTTTAGGGGAGAAGATCTGAAATCCTTCAGAGATTTGTATTGGAACCCCATTATTTATTCTATGCATTATATTATTCACTCTGTCATACTTTTTATGATTATGTCTGAGTAATTCTCTTGTTAGATTTAGGGTTTATAATGGTATTGATGAATTAGCCCCAAAATAGGATTGCTAGGATAAAGAGATATCAATTTTTGGAATTGTGTTTAATGCTTGCGATCTAGAGTAGCTAACTAGAAAACTGAACTTAGCACATGGACAACTACGGGAGTAAGTTCTGGGACAGAATGATTCCATTAAGCTAGGTTGTTAGATATATGTGAGAGCTGGTTTAATTAACCTAGCGGAAGAACTTCATGTCTTATACTGTCGATCGACACTCGGCCTTAGCCGTCGATCAACACTCGGCCTTAGCCGTCGATCGACACTCGGCCTTAGCCGTAGATCGACGGTCCGACTCCTCTGTTCGCATACAAGGGTTGGAATGAGAGGGGTCAGAGTAGTTGATTAAGGTCCTTGCATATTAATAATTCCATGCATCCTATCCACTATAATTCACTTGCCTTAAAACCTAGATCTATGTTTTCCATATTTGAATCAACTTTACTTATTTAGACAATTTCCTTTTCGGATCAAAACTTACAATAAACCTCCTATTTATAGCTTGCCTAGCTTAGCTATTAGGAATACAAAAATATATTGTGTGCTCTCGCTCTCTATGGATTTGATCTCTAAGTAATACAATTAAAACTCTCTTAGCAAGAGTAGTCCGTAGTGTTTATTTGATTGATTGTTTGCTTTAAAATAAAACCTTAACCCGCACGTTGTCAAATTTTGCGTCGTTGTCGGGGAGCAAGGATCGCCATTAGATTTATTTTCTAGGGTTTAGTCTAGGTTTTTTCTTTACTGCAAGTTCTGACAATTTATTTTTCTTATTTTTTAGGTGCATGCCCAGCAGTACCAGAAGCCAAAAGAACAAGGAATTACTCTTCTCAGATCATGTTACAATCGAACATTCCATCCGCAAACAGATACGACTAGCATTGATCGACAGTAGCACTTATATGCCGATAGACGCTCATTCACGACCTACATCGATCGACAGTACCCACACGGCATTGATCGACGGTAGCTCGCGAGTTTAGATAGTTGTGACTTTAGTTGTGGTTCGAGATGAGAGAGGAGACATGTATGACCTTGAAGGTCATCTGTGTAATGCAACAAGTCAGAGAATTGATGATCAAGGGGCGGTAATCCATGAACCAGAAGCAGACACTGCAGTAGCTTGACCTGAAGCTGCCGCCCAAGCTGCTCAACGGACTTTGGCAGACTACAATCGTCCAGACCAGTTCTATGCTAACAGTTCCACTATTCGTCCTCCAGCTTTCAGGAGGAACGACTTTGAGATCAAATCGTCCTTCTTCGCTCTTGTTGCGCAGAAATCTTACCATGGATTGCGACATGAGCACCTGATGGATCATCTGGAGCGGTTTAAGGATCTAGTATTTACTATTAAAGCTAATGGATTCCCTGAGGACTATCTATGCTGTAATCTCTTCAAGTACTTACTTGATGCAGGTGCTTCGCATTGGCTTAAGAAACTACCACCAGGATCTCTAACATCCCGGACAGACATCAAGAATGCATTCTTGTGCAATTTCTTTGATGATGCACGAGCAGAGGACTTGAGAAGCAGAATCGCTACATTCACACAGGAATCAAAAGCTCTTGGTTCAGATTCAATTCCTACCGGAGAGAATGCCCACACCACAGTTTCAACGAAGTACTACTGCTTAGCACTTTCTTCAGAGGTAATGATCTGCAGTACCAGATGGCTTTAGACACAACTAGAGAAGGAAACTTCAGAACTAGGAGTCCAGAAGAAGCAACAAGGCTTATTGAGAACTTGGCATCTAGCAATAGCACCAAGAACACTAACTATGAGAGGAAGAAACCAGCTCCATCTTTGAGGAAAGAGCAGATAGATGAAGTCAAAGAAAAGGTGGATAGTGTTCAGAAATTTCTCAAGAAGCAAGAAGTTAAAGTCATGGAAGAAGAAGAGGAAGAAGATGTGAAATTTGTTGGTGGAAACGGTTTCCAGAGACATGGAAATCAAGGCTACAACAGAAAATCCTTTGGTGGCAACATGAGTAACTACAATCAGAATTCACAGTAGCAAAAGCCTCATGAGAGCAAGTTAGAAGCTATAATTGATAGAATACTGGAGCAGCAGCAGCAGATGACTGTTAACTTCAATGGAAAGATATATGCCATGTACATCAACCTCAGCACAAAGTTTGAGATTCTCAACACTCATGTCAAGAAGTTAGAGAATCAAGTGGTCCAAACAAGTGAGGCCATTCAGAGACATGAGACCCTGATTAAGGAGAAAGGGGAAGCTAGTCATAAGCACCACGTCAGTACATTGATATGTTATGATTTTCTGCAAGAAGTCAGCTCCAAGAAGGAAAATTATGTGTAGAAAGTGCTATGTTCTTTGACAGTTTGCATTGGTTTCGATTGACACCCAGACCGGAGCATAGATTGACGGAACCTCCAGAATCTGTTGCTTCGTGTGAATCTTCCAACATCGATAACATCGATTGAAAGTCTCCAACAGTGGAAACTATTTGTTTACCAGGTCTGAATGCCGACCTATTTGTCAAACCTTCGAGTATGGAGATTCAAGAACAGAATGCCACTACACCTGACCCTATAACAACAGAAAGGCATCCTAGAAGGAAGCAGAAGATTCCCATATATCTTCGCATAGAAGCGACTAACAAAGAGATGGGTGGCTTTGCCAAAATATATTTTAAAATATCTTTAGATACTCAATTGGATGAATCATGTTATACTCACAGATTGTGGATGTTTGTCAGGGAATCCAAGGAAACAAAAAAAATACATAGAGCGCATGTTCAATGACCTTAGAGAGAAGCTGAAGCAAAGGACCACGCTCAAAAAGTAAAGTAATCCTTGGAAATTTGTGATTCCATGTTGTGTCAAAGGTCACGAGTATCCTAACGCCCTCTGCGATATTGGATCATCATTTAGCATCATGTCTAGAGTTATGGCAGAGAAGCTACGCCTGAAAGTGGAGCTTTCTAGAGATTTATTCACCTTTGTGGATTGCTCTAAAGTGAATTCAGGAGGGATAGCCTGAGACCTCCCAATGAAGATTTGCAACGCCGTAGTTCTAGTAGACTTCCATGTGATGGATATAAAGATTGATAGGAACTCTTCCTTACTCCGTGGAAGATCATTCATGGCAATAGCGGTAGCTATCTGCGACATAAAGAGAAACATGTTATATATATCCTTGATTGATCCAAACAACTTTTATGAACCTGCTAAATTCAAGAACAAGGCTACTCAGAGAGAATTGGGTAATGATCCAGGTTTGATTGCTACATGATTTTTCAATTACGATCAAGACGAGGAGCCTGCGGACCCAACACCGATCGACACCCAACCCTTGGTATTGGTTGATGGTAGTTACAACCAGAACCTGCACGAAACCCACCCTTGAGCATCGATCGATACTCAACCTCTAACATCGATCGACGGTTATGCCACATATTATAACGACAAAGACATTCAAGAAGACATAGTCTGCATTTGGGCAGCAATACCGTGAGAAGATGCCAGAAACCAATAACCCAGAACAAGATGCTTCCTACTTTGAAGAAAAAGCAGTTGAATACCACGCTTTTGCACTAGGAGAGGCAGGAGAGGATCATATAGAACCTTGAATGCAACATTGATCGACGGTGGCTCAATACCATCGATCAACGACAGTTCATTAGGATACGATAATAATTATGGTTATCTCCGACCATATGAGTTTGGAATTAAGAGGGACCCATATGGATATGCACGAGAAATGGACGGAAGGATTCTCAATGTATCCAAGGACGATATCTCAGACATACTAACTATGGCCAATGGATCAGGGAATCTCTTCAAAAAACAGACATCGATTGGGGCAGTAAGTTCAGCGTCGACGGACAGCAACCCTTGGCGATCGATCGACGATCACCACGCAGCATTTAGGCAGAGGCTGGTAACAGAGGAGTTATTACAAGACAAGCTTCATGGAATTTACCTTTCTCATGACTTGATGAGAGATAGTATCTACCAGAGTTTGGAAGATATTTCAGAGCCAACAGATGCCAGACTAAACATGTTAATGGGATTAATTCAAGCACTAAACGAAAGGATGACCAGAATGGCGATTGCTCAGAGAAAGAGGGACAACCATAAAAGCAGAGCAGATGACGCTGTCAGGGGTTTCATCAGTGCATGGTTTGAGACGAGCAAAGAGTATGTGGATACTTGCTTTCCACATTGGTTTGATGAACCACCTTCCTATTCCAGAAGTCCAAACATCGAGTTTAAGACTATAACCAAGCACTGAATGGGAGGCAACCCACTGTTTAGTAAGTTTTATTTTTAGTTATTTAGTTACTATTACGTTTTTTTCTTAATTACTTTAGGTTTTCAAAGGAGGAGTAGAAAATTTCGCAACCACCATTGGTCGACACCAACACCTCACCATCGGTCGACGGCTTAGTTGGTTCACCATCAGTCTACACTCTTTACGGAGTTTGGTAACATCGATTTTTTCCTACCTTTTACTTATGCTTTAGTTTTTATTAACTAAAACTGATGGGATATCACTGGGGATAGTGTTATTTAAGTATGGGGAGGTTTGCTGATGCTTTTATCTATTTTGAGATTTTATTTATTAAGTTTTTCAAATAATTTTTATAAATTCAAAAAGGGGATTATGATCAGAATTTATTTACTGACTAACCACAGTATAGCACCACTCTTAGACATGTTGATTGCAAAGATTACTAGAGATGTCGAAGTGGATCATCATGCCATTAGGTCACACTTACTAAGAATTTTTGAAGGAACCAATGTTGATCTCTAACCTAATACTGACTACTTTGCTGGTTTTGGGGCTAGGTATACATCGGATCGGATTCCTTCTGCAAGTTTGGCACGTACTAGTCTGTGTATTTCTGATTTCCCTTCTTTCTCGCTCTCCAGGATCTATAAGAGAAAAGATTGATATGATTTCCTGAGATGCAGAGGGGTAGGTACATTACTGATGACCCCACTATTCTAATTCAAAGGAATGAACACATCGTTGGAAGCGAGGGATAGGTACATTACAGATTACCCCACTATTCGCCTACAACTTTTTTCAAAAAAAAATCAGAAATGTGATGCCAAGATGGACTGTAGCAGCATCATTTTCCATTGAATTTGAGATCCAAAGAGATTTTGAGAGAGAATAGGGAAGAAAGGGATCAGGAAAGGCTTTATACCTATGCATGCAGGTTTGCAGGAGTTGAGTCCATGTTTCCTTTGATCGATACTCCCAAGGTAAATCCTACACTTTATTTTTATGCAAAGAAATAAGATCAGTAGAGGGGTGAGTCAAATTAGTATTTGTAGAGTTGTTGGTAGAATGCTTTTGGTTCCCATACTAGGATAGGGCATATAAAGTTTCTTTTTTATTAGCATTATTCGATGTGGCTGCGTTATAGTAGGGGTGATAGTTATGCTTATGTATTATGTGAGTACACACCTTTCAAAACCTCTTTCACAGAATACCTTTGTTATACTTAGGGAAAAGCAAAAGGCTAAGTCTTAAAGAGTTGCTATACCTTGTTATTTACCAGTTTTAGACCATCATCTGGACCCTATTTTGAGTCTAATATGTATGTCTAGACTGTATTTTAGAGTTTTTTCAGGTCAAAGTACGTTTTGGAGCATTATGGAGATAATGGAGCTTGTTAGAGCATTCAGAAAAGATATCTAGTAGTTGTTCACGATCAGCTAAGTCAGATTCGAAGTCAAGCATGATCATCAATTGATAGAGCATCCTTGCTGTCGATCGACGGCCTATTTGGAGAAGTATTTGCCAACTTCAAGCTCAAGTTAGGACAAATTATGAGAATGCCCTTGAACTAGTTTTGACATAGTTTATAAAGGTTATGCCCTTATTTAGGCAAAGAGACACAAATTTCATATTACACAAAGTACTATTTACAGCTTTTTAGTTTTCTTAGTAGTTTAGGGGAGAAGATCTGAACTTCTTCAAAGATTTGTATTGGAACCCTATTATTTATTCTATGCATTATATTATTCACTTTGTCATACTTTTTATGATTATGTCTCTGTAATTCTCTTGTTAGATTTAGGGTTTATAATGGTATTGATGAATTAGCCCCAAAATAGGATTGCTAGGATGAAAAGATATCAATTTTTGGAATTGTTTTTAATGCTTGCGTTCTAGACTAGCTAACTAGAAACCTGAACTTAGGACATGGACAACTATGAGAGAAGGTTATGTGCCAGAATTGATTTCATTGAGCTAGGTTGTTAGATACATGCGAGAGCAGGTTTAATTAACCTAGCAGATGAACTTCATGTATGATAGCGTCAATCGACACTCGGTCTTAGTCATCAATCGACGGTCGAATCCTCTGTTCGCATACGAGAATTGGAACGAGAGGGGGTCAGAGTAGTTGATTAAGATCCTTGCATATGAATAATTTCATGTATCCTATCCACTATAATTCACTTGCCTGAAACCCTAGATCTATCTTTTCCATATTTAAATCAACTTTACCAATTTAGATAATATCCTTTTCGGATAAACCAATAGTAAACCTCCTATTTATAGCTTTTCTATCTTAGCCATTAGAAATAAAAAAATCTATTGTGCACCCTCGCTCTCTGTGGATTTGATCCCTCAGTACTACAATTAGACCTCTCTTGGCAAGAATAGTTCTTAGGCATAATTTGATAGATTGTCAGCTTTAAAATAAACCTTAACACCCACTATGACAACTACAACTCAAACATTTAAAATCGCAGGTTCAGCAAAGGCGATCTAGTTCTACGAATTTTTTTCCAAAATACCGTTGAACTAAATGTGGGAAACTTGTAACAAACTTAGAAGGAACTTACAAAGTCATAAAGGTCGTCTGACCTGGAGCGTATGAAATTGCAAACATGCAGGGCGACAAAATTCCAAGGACCTAGAACGCGATGCACCTCAAAAAATATTATCACTAAGCAATCACACCGCAACCAACCGAACTACGAGACGTCTTGATCCTCGAAAAGGGTAGGTAGGCAATTTGTCGGAAGACGAGTTCAGCTGCCCCCTTCCCGACCCACCTTTGAAAAGGGGGGAGTGGGTATGCATATGTATACCCGTATACTCCCAAGTATAAAATATTCGCTCTTGTACTCGATATTTTTTGAAACTTTTTCCAGCAATAAGAAAACGCAATACGGCTTTTACAAGCCTCATAAATTTCTTATATCATTAAAATACTCGATCTCGCAAGCTGCCTCGCTTAAAGAATCCGAAGTAAAAACCGACGATCATACTCAAACAAAGCTTCAAGCCCCAAACATTTTTATCACAAGATGCAGCATAAGAAATACTCAACCTTCAACACAGTGAGATGTCGCTACGCTCAAAGAATTGTATTTCGTCAAAACTTTCCAAAAGGAACCCTCATCTAAAAAAATCAAAACAATTATACGCACTAACACCTTCTCAAACATGTATCCTTCGCAAAGACTCAAAAACGGTAATATATACCAATATGTTTGTTTCTGATCACAACAAACTCTCAACGTCCTAATTAGACTATGTCATCTCATAGAGATAGTTCTCATGCATCCGACACAAGGATAATAGAGCTATATAAGAAATTCGAAATTTTGTTCAGCACTTTCAGACGACATAAAAATTGTCTTTACAGAGATGCTCGATTCCTACCAGACAAGTTGTATAATCCGAGAACCTATCGCGGACTTTAAATGAGTACACAATCAGGTTAAAATCGCGACAGGTAACCTGAAAGCCGATTAGTCATCGCAAACCTTAAACCGAGAGTAAACCTAAGTCTTGCCCTAAACCCAGCACATGGGTCTTTAACATCTCTAGGCATAGTATCAAATCGTTACGAGATCCCAAAATATGTCTCTTTTCTTATATTTGAACGTCCTCAGAAATCCCGCGGAATGAAGTTTTGCGAAAAAAACCATCGAAACGGACCATGAATATAGCAGTTCACCCAGAGTTAGATATGAGATGACAACTCATAATCTCCCCCTCTACGCTCCCACGAATTGTCATACGCACATAAAACGCTAAATAAAATTCATTTAAAATCCGCAAGGCGGCGGGGATTCAAAGCCACAAGCAGCAGTCCCAAAATGAAAATACGGCCACACTTGGCCGGAGCAAACATAAACCATAACATAAAAAAAGTTTTGAACGAGATTGCAACCTCACTCATCCTCCAAACATGTAACCTCACCTTCACCAATAACCTCGTCCAAATTCGGGGCTGCGCCATCTCCGCCTTCCTCGACCACGAGACCTTGCACCTCTGGGTTACCCAAACTCGGCGGAATGACGCATTCGAACTTCAGGCTAGGGAGGATGAGATCAAAGTCTCCCTCCACGTCCGCCAGCTCCTCTTTACGAGCATAAATCTTGGCCTCCTCGGCCCGCGAAGATGGTAACGCTCCGCCATGAAACAACCGAATCTCGCCCATCCCTCCTTTGACGGATGCCAGAGCCAGGTCTCGATCACCAACCATGACCAAGGAATCAAGGGACTTGGAGGTCCTTGCAAACGATCCTGAAAATCGGGGCGAAGAGCATATTTAGCCTATTAAATCCCCCAACTTGTCGACCCTTCTCCACTCTGAAACTGGCGCTGAAGTCGACCCAGCTCTGAAGCCATAGTCTTCTTAACTTGTTTTCCTTAAGCAAAGAACTCACAGTCTTCCAAAGACCTCGCTCGAGCTCACCAATTCGAGTCTCAAATTGAGATACTTCAAGAGAATGCGAGTCCTCGATAACTTTAAACCTCACCCAAGCTGCAATGACTTATCCTGCGACTCTGCCAACTCTTTTGTAAGACGTTCGACCTTTAATCTGCAATCATTGATCATCCCATCAATCAAAGACAAACTACAAAACAAGATGGAAATAAGAGAACAACTAACGTACTCACAAAGAAATACTCTTGAGACAAACATTGGCATGATTTTGTGGCATAAGACCTGAACCGGAGGATCCTGCTGACAAAGGACTAACCTCGACGCCCTTGGTGCATTTCCTCTTCTTAGTCGTGTCAGGATTAGTGCTTGGCCCTTTGCGGCACTTTGATGTAACATTCAGAGAGGTGCTAGGAGCGCGCAGTCCTAAAACGATCTCTATCTTGGCAGCAGAAGGAGGTATCGACTCAGGAGTTAGGTCGGATTCGACAATGGGAATTGGATTTGTAGATGAACCTGACGGTTGGGCTACAGCCTCACTCGCGGACACAACCGCGGCAGTTTCCCCTTCTTTAGGAGCAACGTTGTGCAAAGGCGGCACATCGACAGAGGAAGCCAAGGTGTCAGCTGGAGTAGGGAGATTCGCGGGACAGTACGCATCGGACTGACCACCACCTCGGCGTCACGGCGATCCATCTCATCCTGAAAAGAGAGAAAATCCGCAATATAATCCGGAATGGCTCCGGGAGGAGGAGATTATGACATACTCACATGAAGGGGCTTGCCCATCTCAGCATTACAACTTTTCTGGGCGCTACAGGAAGAATACATCTTTGTGGAGGGAAACCTTTAAAAGTCCTGCTACGTAGACAATCATACTCTCTTGCTAGCGGAACTCTAACGTGCGTCGGACTCTCCTACTATGCGGACAAAAATGAAGTTGGATCAATCAATCCCACTAGCTCGATGACGAGATGGACAAACCACATCCAACTCGCTTGATGGGGTTGGATCAGCCTTGTTCGACTCACCGTCAGGAGACCTGGATCAGTGTTCATTAACCAAACCTTAGCTTCTCCTTCGGGACTTGATAGAGCTGTCCCTTGTTCCGTCTCGATTGGATTTACCATTGAAACTTTAAGATAAAAACTGCAAAGACTTGTTTTCTCGACTAAGTTCAAGTTGACCGTAAAAACGGCAACGGTTAACTTAACAACTTAGTTGCCTCAACCATATGATTAATGTGAACTATTTTATAGAACCAACGTCGTATCAAAGTTGTATTTTTTTAAAAAAAAATCATAAAAATGTTTTAAGTCAAAAAACGGACCAAAAAGGTCTAAAATATGGCTAAGAGCCCACTTACGATTTTGGAAAAAATTGAGCCCAAGGTTATTTTGACGGTCTATCTAGTATTCACATGAAAGATCAATGTCAAGTTTCAAAGGATAAAAACGAAGATTAAGGAAATGGAATATTTCCGCAAAGCGATAAACTCGACCTAGGGGCAGAAAAGGAAAGGACGACCAACCTAGAAAGAATATATAAGGGAAACTAAAGCAAGAAGCGCCAGTATCCTGAAGATGTAGACTAATAGAATTCTCGTTAGTTTGAAAGAACTTAGGTGGCTAGGCCTGCAAGGTTATACTTAGAACGTTTTTCCGCTTCTGTTATGTGATTCTCCTTTTTAGCAATTCTCTATTCATCATGTTTTCAGTGAAATCTTGTAGCCCTGTTCTTGACAATCAATAAAACGCATCCATGCAACTTACTATCGATATTCTGTCATATTTTATTTTTCGTATTCGTGCGTTTACGCAAATAATTTGGGTCCTCTAGAAAAATTAGGGTTTCCTGACTTTTCTTATTTTATGAAAAATCGACACTGCAAATTTCGGTTCCCACACCAACCAGACAAGTTCGCCTATCAGCTTGTTTTTCTGAGGTCCGGCTTGGTTTATCATTCAGGTCGTGTCTTACAAGTTGGTATCAGAGCATGCTTAATTCCTAGGATAATTAAGTGTCAGATTATAGGGAAACACCACACTTCGGCTAGGGGTTTTGCGGTAAGGGGTTAACTTGTCATTGAGTTAACATATAGTTAGATTAGGGTGCTAACTCGTTTGTGAGTTAGTGATTAGGAAATTGTTTGGATTAACTCGTCAATAGGCCTAGTTATCAACTGCGAAATTGCTTGGAATAACTCATCATTAAGATGAGTTATTAGTATATATAGGGACTCACTAACCCGCATTTTATGAACAGATGGGAAGTAAGTGAAGAAACAGGAATTTCTAGAAAAGAGAAAGAGAAAGTATTGGATGATGTCAAACCCATTGGAAGGGTCGACACTGGCACTAAGAATAATTGTATTGCTCCGACTGTGGTCAAGGAGGTTTTCACAAGTTTTGAGAATGCTGATTGTCTTCTCAGGGGAAATGAGAAATTTGGCCTTATGAGTGTTAACGGGGAAAAGACCAGTACGAGGGCTCAGTCCTCGCACACAGCTCTTCCGGCTCATGTTCAATTAACAAATGGGTTGAATGATCCGACTCGTTTTGGCCAGGTCACGATACCCATTGTTGATGCAGTGATGGAAGCTTTTTGGACCGTGTTGGTCCAAGCTATGAGTGGTATGGCTGATGGGCCATCGACCCAACCGGGCGGTGTACAATCGGCCGTACTTATGGGTGTTCTTATGGTCTGAACCCTAGGAATGGCGATTAGGAAGTGGTTGAGATCAACCCACCTCAAGCCAGAGTTGGTTGATCCAAGTTACCCTACTTAAGCGTTTTGGACCACATGATCCAGTTAGGGGCTAGAGTCTTCAGGGTAGTCTGAGCCAATTAAGGCTGAACAGTTGATGAATCGCCTAGTTAGAAACTTTTCCTCTACTAGGTGCCTTGAAGATTATAGGAAGGACATTGTCGTACACTTCTTAGATGGGGATGCTCATAACTGGTGGACTATGGTTGAGAAACGTACAGGTGGCAGTATAAGCACATTTGACGAGTTCAAGGCCGAGTTAGACCAGAAATACTTGCCGTCGGAAGCGAGGATCGACTTGAAGTACAGTTCCTCCCGTTGACCAAGGACAAAAGGTCCATTAGAGAATACGTGGAGGCATTTAATCACCTTCGTCGTTTCATGGGGAAGAAAATGGAGGCCGAGGTCATCCAGGTTCGACGCTTTATGCGTGGAATATTGTTGGGGTCCAGGACAAAATCTTCGTGTAAAAGAAAGAAGTTATACAAAACGTTCTCGGATAGGATGGTCCAATCCAAACAAACAACTTTTGGGAAAACAAACGACTGTTGTGGTCAACAACGGTTATCTCGAAATCAATGTTAGAATTATGTTTCTGTACGAAAGTTGTCCCGACAAAAGTTCCTTACTAAATACTCGAGAGTAATTGAGCACGGAGCCAAACGAGCAGTTCAACAAGCCGAACGGGCGAGGTGGATCGAGCACAACGTCCAACTTGCCAAATGGGCGAGTTGGATTGACCACGTTGTCCAACTCGCTAGTTCGGTGAGTTGGACCAGTCTAACTTGCCGAAGGGGCGAGTTGGATCGAGCACATCATCCAACTCACCCGTTTGGCGAGTTCGACCCGTCAAACTCGCCGGACGGGCGAGTTGGACCGGACGCACCGTCCAAATCACCCGTTTGGCGAGTTGAATCAACCCCTCCTTACTCGCCGTAAGGCAACATGGACCGGACCTTTTGCTTTCCGTTAAAACCTCGACGGACCTATTCCACTTTTTGTCTCGATCAGAGTTTCCGTTGGAACTTTACGATAAATATCGCAAAGACTCATTTTCTCGAATGAAGTCATGGTTATCGTATAAACGGCAATGGTTAACTTAACACCAAATTTCTCTGAACTATACGATAAGTGTAAACTTCCTTATTAAATTGACGTCGTATCATTAAACGTTCTTTCGAAGAAATCGTGAAAAAAAATATGTCGAAAATACGGCCCAAAGAGGCCTAGAACGCAGCTAAAGACCCACTTGCGATTTCATACGAAACTGAGCCCAGTAAAGTTATGACAGTGTATCTTTACTTGCAGAAAAAGATAAATCTCATAAAATCGGAAGATAAATGTCAAATTTCCAAGATAATGATGAAGATTGAGATAAGAAAGAATATTTCCGCGAAACGAAAAACTCGACCTAGGGGCAAAAAAGGAAAGGGGAACCAACCCATAAGGCATATATAAGGGGAGCTAATGCAAAAGGCTAGAGGAGCCAAAGATTAGACCTAGAGAAGCTCTGTTAGCTTAGAAGAACTTAGAACTTTGGTGGCTAGAACAGCAGAGTTATACTCAGACGTTTCTCCATCTTTGTTTGACGATTTTGAACTCTTTAGACCTTACAACTCATTACATTAACAAACCCTAAGCTTTATTCTGGACAAGCTTGGTTTCTATGACTGGCACTAGATTACCAGACGAACTTGCTCTGGCACTACAATATCTTGGTCCACTCTTTTAACTGAACTATGTCCGACCTGATCCTCGAAAAGGGTACTTAGGCAGTCTTTCTTAAGGTCCAGTCCCAAATTCTTCAAACCTTTTTTGTCTTTTTGTCTATTGCTAGCAAACTTAGTCCCGTTTTATTGCTTGTGTTATACGAATTCCTTTGTGATCCTGTTTCCAGACAAGCTTCATGTACGCTTTGGTCTCTGGAGCGCTCGGACGCAAATTCGAACTAAAGATCTATTTTTCTAAATTCGTCTTGTCTTCTTTTCATGTTTTCCAAGTTTACTCGATTACTTCTCGTTGGATCTTGCAGAGAATCCGAGACCTCAGGGAAAGTTAGAGTTTCTTGACTTTCCTTAATTTACGGAAATCGACGGTGTGGCGCTAGAAGGAGGGGACGGATTACTCTAACTCATGGCCACAAAACGCTTGACTGAAACAATGTCTGGAAAGACGAAAGACAATACCGCAGATCGCAACAATGCTGGTAAAACAACTCCAGCAGTGACTGCTCCTATCGCCAACGCTTATGCAAACGCCGCACTGCTTGAGAAAATCGAAAACCTAGTCGCAACTCTTCGCCATACGCGGGCACCAAAACAAGCTCGTGATTTCTCTCACTAAATAGAATGGGCAACGATATAATCTATCAAACTCCGTTGAGTTCGTCTCATTACCGAGTTGGAAAAATCTCATCGCATAAGGGTTCGACCAAAAGACCTTTTTCAAAAAAATTTCGGAAAAATAAAACTTTCACTCCCAGAAATGGCGGAGAAACCCTAGATTACTCACGGAGATAGGAAGAACAGAAAATCGGGCGCACAACCCCCACTGTTGTACTTCTTCCGAACAATTTTCGAAGAAATGAAGTCGATCTCTATTGAATTACTCGAAACCTAAATGGCTGACAAAAACTAAACAAAGCAAAACGAGAGATCGTATCCCTCACTGCTAAAACGTTTTCTGAAACCTAAGATTTCGTAAAAGGTCAAGCTTCGATTCTACTCGACATATTCAGTGAATTCTCGAAAAGTGTCACTTAAACTTACTTCAGAAAAACTACTCAAAATTCCGTCGAGTTAATCCTGCGGAAACGAGAAAATCTCCAATTAAGTCGACTCCTGGTAATTAAGATCATCACAGCCAAAGATTTAGAGGCTAAAACGTAAGTTTTCCGGAAAAATGGCGCTTCCGTTGAGATTTCATAATTAAAACAAGTTGGACGCACATCGTCCAACTCGCCCCGATGGCCAGTTGGATTTATTCCCTCCAACT